>JBBPFP011242576.1:0-10589 GCA_037974795.1 Kaempferia galanga
AAACCTTATCCCACTAGGTGGGGTCGGTTATATAAATACTTTTGCGCCATTGAGTTCTATCTCCTACTCTATCATCATTTACACTTGAATATATTTTATCTTGTTTTATTGTTACTAACCAAGTCTTTTTAGTTTGCCTCTTTCTCATTTGATATGCGTGTTTATCATAGTCTTACATCGCTTAACTGGAGCATTTATTGGTCATCTAAGTACACGCATGTACCATCTTAAACATGTCTCTCGGAGTTTTTCCTCAATAGATGGAACTTCGACTTTCTCTTTAATGCTCTCATTCTATTCATCTTCGTATGCCCACACATTTACTTTAACATCCTAATCTTTGCAACTCTCATCTTCTGCTTATATGCTCGAGTATAGGCCAACATTTAGTTCCATATAACATAGCAGGTCTAACTGCGATTTTGTAAAACTTTTTTTTAAGTTTTAAAGGTATTTTACGATTATATAAAATACCCGACGCTCTCCATTTCAACCACCCTACTTGTATTCTATATAAGACATCTCTCTCAATCCCTTAATCGTTTTGCACCAATGATCTTAAATATTTAAAACTTACCGGAAACTCGTAATCTCCTATCTTAACAATTGTCTCATTACGTCTAATATTGTTAAACTTAAATTCCATATATTCTATTTTTATTCTACGAAGTTTAAAATCTTTCCCTTTTAGTATTTCTAACCAAGATTCTAGTTTAGCAGTTCATTTACTAAAATAATATCATCTGCAAACAACATGCACCACGGTACTATGTTTTAAATGTGTGCAGTGAGTTCGTCCATAATTAGTATAAAAAGATAAGGACTTAGAGTTGATCCTTGATGTAACTGTATCTTTATTAAAAATGCATCAGTCATTCCGCTTGGAGTTTTTACTCTGATCATTACGTTCTCATACATATTCATAATTAGTTTAATATATGTTACACTAACACCTTTTTTTTCTAGAATTCTCCATATAATTTCTCTTGGGATTCTTTCATAAGCTTTTCTAAATCAATGAATACTCCGTGTAGATCTTATTTTTGCTTCTGATATTTTTCAATTAGTTGTCTAAGAAAATGTATAAATTCTATTGTCGGCCTTCCTAGCATGAACGTAAATTGATTTTCGGTCACCATGATCTCCTTCATAGAAGTAGATCCATGTATCTATAAATTCATAAAGTGTGTTGTATCCATAAGCGATAGTCTAGTACACCGATCAACTTTCAAAGATACAAAAACTCTTAAACATTCTCCTCCCACAATCATGGAGGTAGGGGTGAGCAAAAGTTTGGTTAAACAGAATTAACTGACCGACCGAAGTTAGAAGTTTAGTTCGGTTAATTCGGAAATTCAGTTTTTTAAGAAATATCGGTTGTATCGGTTCGGTTTTAAAAATCGAATTCGGTTAAACCAATATTATCAGTTGAACCAAACCAAACTAGAACCAAACCAATCCGATATTATGAGTTGAACCGAACAAAACTGGAACCAGACCAAACAAAAAAATTCAGTTATTTCGGTCAAAAACTGAATTAACCGATATTTTATCAGTTCGGTTGGTTCTTTTTTTTTAGAAAATTCGGTTGGTTCGATTGGTTCGGAAAAAGTTCCGTTGGTTCGGTTTAAACCGATTGCTCAGCCCTACACGGAGGTAAGAGTTTTATCTATGTAAGAGAATATGACATTTAAAGCATCCAGAATGATTATATAGACTACCAAAATGAGTGTTCCAACATATTTTATCAGTTAGTCATTGACAACCATAGAAGTATTGCAATGCAGCCAGTGTTGTTCTGGAGTTTCACTCGGGCATGAAAGTTTTAGGAAATACTATATGTTATTTGTTAACGAAGCTAACAATTTATTTCTACAATTTTTATCATGCACCTACTAATTTGGAAAGCGTTGTTATTACCAATAAACCTGTTTTTGTTGCAGGTGTTTGGTAATTAAACTTGTGACCTCGTTCATTCAAGCCTCTGATGGGGATCTGGTTAACTTGATATTTGATTTTATCAAGTCATCGTTATTGGTACAGTCAAGCAACTTTTCTATTTTGAGTGGCAAATTAGTAACCTTCTGTGCATAGTACAGTTTAAATTTATAAATTGCCTTTGTTCTCAGGCTACAGATACCACAAATAAAGCAGATGAACTTTTTGCTTTGAGAAAAATTATTGAGGTCAGTAGATATAGTGGTGTCAATTGACATTCTTGCTCAGGTCTCTCTTTCCTTATTCACCTGCTTGTTTCTCTTATCATGCAGAAGCATAATTGGTTTTGTGCTGCTCGGACTGATGATTTGATTCATCTACTCCACAGTTTAGAATTCCTTGGTGATTATAAGGCTGAAACATATCGAATATCTTGTTACCATTTATTATTGGTTCACATAATAAAAGTGAGAACCCCTCCCAGACCCTTCTGGTTTTTTGTTTCAATTTGGTTTTTTCATTTAGTATTTTAACTGTTATTTTTTTTATTTTTTGCATCATATAAAATTTGAATGAATAATTAGAGACTAGGGTTTATCATATGCTGAAACCAGTCCTTGTTATATGGCAGACTTTTACATTTTGTCATACTTTGCGATGATAGATCAAGTGTAACAAAGACCTATCTCTTGTGGGGAAAAACTTCATATGCCAACTTGTGTAATCTTTTTTCACGTATAACCTTATCCTCTTTTGTTTTTAAATTCTTTTGCAGATGAATGTGGAGGAGAGTAATGCAAAAGCCTTTCTAATTTTGAATGATATCATACTCATCCTAAAGGTTGTTTACTGTCTTTGCCCCCATCACTGTCCGTTTGTCCATTTTTTATTTCTTGGCTTTAGAGGTTGACATGGGTTTTCCTCATTTTCATTAATATTGGGGAAATGTGATCATGCTTGGTTGGTTTTGCCTCTGGGAATTGAATCACTCTCTACATTGTAATCCTTAACTTTTAGCCTATTGAAAAGGCAATGTTTAATTCTTATATCATATTTTGTAGCATATGAAAAATGGTGTTTTAAAATTGTTTGGATGAGGAACAGTGGGCTTTATTAACAAAATGGTGAACAGTTGTGATATTGATGATTTCTCTTTCATAATTTTGTCACAAGATATAGTAGTTCATAAAATTTTTGTCTTGACCAAGGACTTGTTAATTGGAATTATTGATTTATCATATATTGTTACATATGATTGTCATATGCCCCATCAGTTACAAGCAATTCAAACAGATTCAAAACATTTCATGACTTCTAGATGAAACTTTTTGCACTGCAGGAAGTACTATTTACATAAAGCTAGAGTATAATAGATAGGAATGTAGAGGGTAAATTCTCCAATAATTAGGAGACTCAATAGAGGGTACAGTGCCAGCAAATTACTAGGGGTCTTCAAAGGCGTTCAGAAAAGATAGGTAGATGCTGTAGTGTTACTTTGTCCATTTAGAACACTAGAGGTAGGAAGCAAGCATAGAGGGAGCTCAAAGAAAGATTTCAGTTAATGCAATAAGAAGCAGTTTATGTGGCTTGTTAATATTGAAGATCTTGAATAGCTCTAATCTCTATTAATGAAAATCATCCATTTAAGCTAACATCATATAGTGTGAAATATGGCTGCTTGTTGTTGCAAAAATACATTGAACTATTAGTTATTAGTATAGTTGGTTTTAGTCTTTTTCTGGGCTCATTGATTTACATATTTAATGCAGTCAAAGAAAGCATCCAGAAAACTAGCATATGATGTGTTATTGGCAACTAGTAGTAGCCTGAAGGATTGCCATTCTGACAATTCACAATCAGATCTTAGGCGGCTATTTGTCATGGTAAGTTTGCAAACAATAGGTATTCTGTTCTATTGATAATACTTACATCCAAGATCACTAATTTCTTTTATATTCATTTTGCATGATTGTATAAATCTTAAATAATCCATTATTTCTGGTCAATCTAAATTGTTTGGTTATCAATCTATAAGAATTTTCCTCTGTGGTTCTAGGACATATGATCAGCCCACTACACTGACATAGTCTAGACCAGTTGAAAAACCTTGCAAAAGTTCATATTCTTTTATTCCCCGCGTATTTATCCAAGATCACACTTGCATTTTTTTTTAACTATCTTTATTTTGTATAACTTTTTAAAGACTTCTTTATGATAAATCATTATAAAGGAGCATTTCTATACTATAATCTGGGTGGAGCATGTTTTGATTTTGTAACAAACTGAACAATAATACATCATCTACCATCTAAAATCTTCTATTGTAGTGAGTTAAACTTCGAAAATTTAAGCTTATGCCTGTCCCAGTTTTGGATTTATCTGCTTCAGTTCTTCCCTGATTACTAGTCGTAAATACCAATAGCTAGGACTAATAACAGTTTGAAAGTAGTATTTTATATTGAATGAGTAGTTGTGGTCCATGTAGATTCTGGCTCAGAGTGCAAAATGGAATGTCATTTAAGGTTAACATCTTTGTTTTTTTCTAAGTTCCAAAGCACTTTAGATGGACTGCTTAATTGCATTTCACCATATGGGTCCCATTTTGATCTTTTGCCCTTGGATCATGAGCCAGGCTGTTTGCTACAGAATGAATGAGGATTGTATCTATTGTTTGCTCTTTACTGAACTCTTTCAATTTCACAAGCATTCTAATTCGATCTAGGATCTGCACCATCTAATTATCCATGTGGCACTCCTAAAATTGTCCATTCAGTTATTGCGTACATGCAAAAAAATAAAACCCCGAAGGTAACAATATTCAATCTAGAAAAATTATGTTTATATTTGAGCTTATCAGAAATTGAAAGGTCACAGAGAAATTTTATCAAACACTATTAAGATCTTGTCTTCTTATTGCATGCTCAGTGACATATAAGAGTAATATCTCGTAACTTTAATACTTTTACATGGTTAATTTAACTCTGCCTGATAAAATTGTTTTCAGGTAATGGGCTATCTCTCTAGTGAATCTACCCACATCATGAGTGGTGCAGTATCTGCTCTTTCATTGCTTATATACAACGATGCTGACTTTTGTCTGTCTGTGCCTAACCTGATACCTTCTGTTCTGTTCTTGCTGCAAAGCAAATCAAATGAAGTTATTAAAGTAAGTTTTTAGCTTCTTGGTCCCTTGTTTATTAAATGTTTTTGATCTCTGCTTCTATGCATGACCTATACAGGCAGTGTTAGGCTTTGTCAAAGTGTTGGTTTCGTCCGTGAAATTACAGAACCTTAGTAATTTAGTTCCTGATATCCTGAAAGGAATATTGCCATGGTCAGAAGTTACCAAATATCATTTCAGATCAAAGGTATGTTTTCAGTTTTATTTTACATATTAAATTTCTTTTCTCCTTTGGTGTTCTCTGGGTAATTAACAGATTCAGCGTCTCTTCAATGATCACAGGTTGTAGTTATACTTGACATTCTCATTAGAAAGTGTGGTCTTGAGGCAGTTGATCGTAACTCACCCAAAAAATATAAGGTTTTCTTGAAATCCATTCATCAGGTAAATTAGCTTGCATATTCATATATCTAGGAACTCTTATTTGTTTTTCAGCTCTATAATCCTAGCAAGGCGACAATGAATTTTTTAGTATAATTCTGAAAAGGTTCATGGATAAATTAATAAGACCAGATAGTCTTTCCTTTATCTAGGCTTAGTGCGGTCCTCTACCTTTCATTTGGCCTTTGGAAGTTTTTTATGATAAAAAAAGAGAATATGGGTTGGGATGATAGTGTAAAGTGGAAGGTATTAGAGGTAGAGATAGAACAAATTGAACAATACTAGCTAGGAGTGAGTATTCGGTTAAAACCGAACCTAATACTGAATCGATTTTTTTTTTTTTTTTGAACAAATGGAACTGGCTGAATTAAAAAAAAAACGAACAAACCAAACTGATAAAATATCAGTTAATTTGGTTTTCGGCCAAATTAACCGAATTAACTGATTTTTTTTTTAATTGGGGTTTTTATAATAAAATTCAGTTTTTTAAAAAAAAATCCGGTTAATAAGGGTCTAAAATTCAGTCTGGTCTAAAAATTCAGTTAATTTGGTCTATTGGGTTTAACTAAATAAGAAATTTGAAAGCTGAACCAAATTAACCTTTTTTTTTTTGGAGAAAAAACTGAATTTCCGAATAAACTGAGCTAAATTTTAAAATTCGGTTGGTTTGTTCGGTTTAACTGAATTTTTTATCATCCCTAATACTAGCAATATCACCTATCATAGAGCTCAATGGATGGAGAAAATTTATAGATGGTTGACTACCATAGATGGTTTATAAGATGAAATGGGATCGTCTGTATTCAATTTCATTACTGCATGAAGTGTTAATTGTTTGTGAAACTATTCTAAAGCTTTCCATAGGGGTAATGACTAATTATATTGAAGTAAGCTGTGCTCAAAGTTTTGTGCTTCATCTCATTTTGCGTGTAATTACAGGCCCGCAAGAACAAGAAGAAACATAGCGGTTCAGCTAAAGATGAAGCTAAATCTAATTCGAAAGATCTTGCCTACAAACGGTTTGAACTTTCTTTACCTTGAGAATCTCTAGATTTTCCTTACCTGATTGTACACTTGCTCATAGTGTGTTGATTTTATTCAGAGGAAAGAAAAGGACTCGTAATGAAATAGAAGAGAAGGGTCCAGGGTTAAGCAGCAAGAGCGAAAGAGGAAGGGAGAAGAAACAAAGGACTAATGCTTACATTGCAAACAGGGGTCAGAAGCCTGTAGATAGAAGTAGACATCGACATGCACCTGACCGCACGACAATGGACAAGAATAGGAACAGGACGATTGGTAAGAAAAATTTCAATCCGAAAACGAAGGAAGTTCCTAGAGTACAGGCCAAAAGAAAATCACAAATACGAAGAGCAGGATAATGTAGCAGAGGTAGTAGCTGTGTACATCTATCTATCTGTTAGTGCCCATGGACGCAAAGGATGAATCGAACCAAACACAAATGCGACAAAAGGGTGAGTTAGATTTCTCAATCGAAGGGTTGAGACTATGGATGCCATGTCTGAGTGCTTTTGGTCTAGTTCACTGAAACTATGCCAGTTTTGTTGTGTTACCTTGTTCATGTGGGTACCAAAATTATCATTCGAGAATCCACTGTATCCATCTCTGAAGAATCAGAAGCATGCCAAATCTGTAACGGAAACAAGGATTGTAGGATGTATAAGCTGAATTTAGTTTATTTATTCTGTTTATGTATTCGTTGAAGGGATAATTTAAATATTCATTCTTCATAATTTGCACCTTAAAAACATGAAAAGCTAATTATATTTTGTTAATTATAAAAAATTGCTCGAGTCCTAATTTTATTTTTGTTTTTTTTATTATTATTATTATTTCAATTTTTTTATGTAATCATTTTGGGATAGTTTCTGCATGAGCCTGTTGCCGAAGACAACCTATTGAGGAATATTTCCAAGGATGGAAAGTTATCGTTTAATCCTGGAGCACCGAACCCATTAAGGAATCTATTTTGTAAGAATCTATTTTCCAGATCCAAACTCATGACTTTTAAATCACACGGTACTAACCACACTTCTCACATGTGCATCCTAGTTAGTGGTTTGTTCATGTAGACTGACAAAATTAAAAAGACACCTTTAAAAATATCAAAATAACTCTCCACTCTTTTCTTTTAATCTCGAACATACCTTTATTCTCATACTGTTGTTACAGTAAGTTGGCCAAAAGTGTGGTGGTATAAAACAAAATTGCTCCTACTTGATTAAAATTATTACTAATGGAACACTATTATACTAAAATTATTCCAACTTGATCAAATTCCAAATTTATTACGTGTAGCAATTTTAGCTAAAATTGTTATAAGTAATTTTGGTAACATATAGAAAAGTGATGACTACTACGGACCTTTCATCGTGTGTCTGTATATGCCACAGTGATCCAGACGTTTGGATTCAATTTTTTTTTCAAATCAACATTTACATTATACTCCATGAACATCAAAAGTTTTAATTTTGAACACCACAGAGAAAATCTTATTAACTTAGACCCATTATAACACAACCTCTGAACCCTAAGATTTTAAACTCTAAATACATATAATATACTTTATGAGCATCTAAAATTTTTAATTTTAAACACTATAACTCAAGGGAGAAGTCTGAACCCTAAAAAAAATCTTATTGGCTCAATTATTATAACACAACTCTTAAATCCTAAAATATTAAACCCTAAATATATATAATATAAAAAAAATATTACTGCCCGAATGCCATTTGATTTTTTTTAAAAAAGAAAATAGTAGGTCCTTTTAACGAAAATGATCATAAGTTGTCTGATTTTACTACCTGTTTTGTTGTTGCCGTAAAAAAGACAACTGTGTAGGGCAAAATACACTGACAACACCACATGAACACACAGATATGTACACAATTGCCTCAACAGTTCGTAATGGCAAATAATTGTGGACAAAACTTTGAATGGTGCACAATATCGAAAGGAATTCTTTGCCAGTTGGATATTTGTTTCTTAACGCAGACAAATCTGCACAAGAAATATGCAAGAAAACAAAGAACTTTAAATGCAGATCCTGCATCTTTGTCCTTGTTTATTTCTGAGGAGAGAATAAAAATGGATGCCAAGGAAGTGTAATCTTTATCATGTTATTTACTCAATGGCTCTTTGTTTACTTGAGCAGCATTCCATTTTATTCAAGTAAACACAGAAAGGAAATTTATGCCTATGTTCATTATCTATTTTCCTGGTTTTTTGTCCCCGTGGGAGTGTCAGTTGGTTAGAGGGTGATAGATTTATATACTATATTGAATGCCAATTGGTTAGAGGGTGACAGATTTACAATTGATAGTGAATGAAAAAGGAATGGAAGTTAAGTCACACATTGGCAATTGCATAGAGCTTCGGTGAGCTTATTAAGTTCAAGCTCAACCTAAGAGTTTAAGCCCTAAAGGGGCTCTAAGAGATGATACATCTAACACGTGCGCGCTTGGCTTGGTTCGGCTTGTGGCTCGTGGACATGCGGGCGCTTGGCTCGGCTCGATGAGGTGTGTGGTGCGAGGGCATCATCATCCAAAGAGTGCATCCTTTTGGAAAGAAACATCACTTTGCCAAAAGGTTAAAAGACACATCCCTCCCTTCACTAAGGGTGCATATGACCCTATAAAAGGCCCCCATACCCCAGAGTCAAATCATCCCAAGCATAAGAGTTCAAGTTTTCTCTCATCTCTCTTGCATTCATTCTGTGGTCTGTCTGCATCCACTTGAGTCGAGTCTGAGTGTCTGAAGGTTCGGGCATAAGAGCTATTCACCAATAATACCAAGGAGGGTGTGCTGCCTTTCTCCGTATTACAAGTTATTGTATTTTAGGGGCAATTGCTGTAAAATAAAATTTTCTTCTTCTGGATCCTCCTGATCTCTGATCTTCACTACAATATGACGACCGTCAACGTGCTTGCTACTGCTCACGGCGAGAAGCCTCACAAATTTTGTGGGGCTGATTTCAAGCGTTGGCAGCAAAAGATGTTGTTCTATCTAACAACGCTCTATCTGTCCTGGTTCTTGAAGGAGGACCCTCCTGTCGTAACCGAAGAGGATGCTGACGGCCAACAGTAGACCACACTTGATGCCTAGAACCACAACGATTTCCTTTGTCGGAACTATATCCTGAACGGACTGGACAACATGCTTTATAGCATCTACGCTTCAGTCCAAACAACAAACGAGTTGTGGGAATTGCTGGAAAATAAATACAAGACCGAAGACGCCGGAATCAAAAAGTTCGTCGTCGGTAAGTTTTTAGATTTCAAAATGAGAGATTCAAAACCTGCCATCAGCCAGGTGCAAGAGTTCCAAATCATCTTCCATGATCTCTTGGCGGAAGGAATGGTTTTGAATGAACCATTCCAGGTAGCTGCAATCATTGAAAAGCTACCTCCCCTGTGGAAAGACTTCAAGAATTACCTGAAGCACAAACGCAAGGAGCTCAAGCTTGAAGATCTAATTGTCCGGCTGTGAATCGAGGAAGACAGTCGAACCTCAGAGGCCAAGGCGTACAGAACTCTAGGGAACGAAGCCAAGGCAAACCTGACTGAGGCAAGAACTAGTCACAAAAGAAAGCATGAACAAACTCATGTTGGGAAGAAACGATAAGTGACTAAGAAATTCAAATGAAGCTACTACCATTGTGGAAAGTCCAACCACATGGCGAAAGACTTTCGGTTTCCAATGAGAGACCAGAAACAAAAGCAGGCTACCCACATCGTCGAGAACAAGTGTGCGCCCACTATTGATCTCTCTGAACTTGATCTTTTTACAGTTACCTTTGAAGCTAATCTAGTAAACAATCCTAAACAGTGGTGGATTGATACCGGCTCGACGAGCCATGTCTGTTCCGGGAGAGAGATGTTCTCATCCTACACCCGCGTCAGTGAGAGGAAACTAATTATGGGCAACTCTACGACGTCTGATGTTGTAGGCATCAGAAAGGTTATACTCAAGATGACCTCCGGAAAGGAAGTGATCTTGAATAATGTGCTACACGTGCCAGACATTTGAAAGAACCTGATCTCTGGGTCACTGTTGAGCAAGGCTCGATTTA
>JBBPFP011242795.1:0-10583 GCA_037974795.1 Kaempferia galanga
TGAAATCTCAGTAGGGAGATATGATTGATCACATGACTTGTGATTAACGATGACAATGACAAGCAATCGTGTGCAAGTGAGAGATATTGCTTTTGTCCACGTTGGTGGGCATGCCAAGGAGGATAATGGGATTATGCCTCATTATCTATAACCTCCCCTCTCCATTATCCCCAACATATGGATTAGTATATAAAAGACTTTGGGGATTAAGAGAGGAGTGAGAAAAATTGTAGAAAAGAGGTTACTGTTGATCGTGAGGCTGCTCATCGCTTGCGGAGAAGTAGATCTTTCGCAATTGAAGATCATCAGTCGAGAGTTGAGACGTTGTGAAGTAGTGGTAATAGTTCGATACTCGTGACTATTATTCCGACTATGAGTCGTTCGTAGTTTTAGGAGTTTATGATAATGTTGATTGAGGTATATTGAGAACTTAACTCATTTAGTATATATAATCTCTTATATGCTTTTGCTATGTTGGAACAAATATACCAGCACAATGTAAGAGGCTTTCTATACAATGCTGTACATCTATGACTCTCACGCTCTATGGCGTTTAATCAAGATCGAATCTCGATCTTTGATAATAAATTTATTGAGAGGGATCATCAACCGCTATGATTAAACCCAATCAAAAAGGGTAGGCTCCTCCCTAAGTTTTCTCGGACTTAACATATTTTTCTTTCCATTTATAACATGAAGTTTAGGGCTCTTTTAGGTCAAATAGCTAAATTGACCCGGTGGGGAAAAAAACACAACAATGGACGACAAACCTAACAAAATCCACATCAAAGGAATCACGGCCGTTGATTTTGAGGCTCTGGTTTGGTCTCCGGCCCGGTAGCACCCGGCCGACACCATCACTCAATTACAGTCTATAAGTTTATGTCCACAACAAAATTTTAATATTTTATATTATTAAAACAAAATGCACGATTAAAATATTATTTATATTCTCTCATAAAAAAAAACATCTACGTTACAGAACCATTGGTTTCGGATCACTAGTGCACGCTACACGTGGGTCAATTTCCAAGGGCATCATCAATTTGGTTGGTGGAAGGTCACAAGGATTCTAGTGACAGCCTCAAGATCAGAGACATAGAGGGCTCGGAGAGATTTGAGCTTTGAAACTGAATTGTTTTGCTGATCGTCTGATTCACCATTTTCCACTGCCTGATTGCTGCTGAATATTCAAAGTTAGGCTTCAAACTTGACTACGTAGAATCGATATCCTGTTCCACAGACAATCCTGCTCAAGATCCGTGTTCCTTGGCTTTTGCCCATCGTTCTGCAGCAGTGGATAAGCAAGACATCCACTGTCAAACGGTCCCAAAGATCACGCTTGAATCTTTCAGGAGATCATGCACCGTTTGACAAACGATTCGACATCATTATAATACTGTTTTCTCTTGGATTCTAGTTCACCACCCTTCTCCTGCGATCGATTAATTTTAAGAAGAATTCAACATCGAAGATTCGTCGTGATTAATTACGAAGATGCAAAGATTTCTTTTCCATTACTCAAGGATATTGGAAGAGAAGAAGAGATACCCACTCCCTATATTAACGTACTGCCATCACATCCATCCATTGAAACAAATGCTCTCGGTCGATACAAGTCAACGACAGCAGCAGTATGGGCCGCATCTTTTGACTTTACTGACGGCGATCTCAAATCTATCTCATAGCCAGCTCACGCTCGCCCCACCACGGTCCACAAGGTCAACATTTCCTCCGATTTTCTCAGATTTTTTTTTTCGGTGTACATTCTTGACGGATCACAATTTCAACTCCTCCCTTGCTTTCTGATCGAGAAAAAAGTGAAAAAAAAGGGAAATTAACGGTAAGGCCTGCGATGGACGACGGAGTCAGGCGGCGACGGCGGCGGGCACGGGTTCTGGCACGGAGGCGGCGGCTGAGGTGATCGGAGTGTGACGGTGCTCGCCTTCGTATGTGACGATTAGCATCGAGGGATCGTCGGGTGCCCGTTCCACGTGCTTCCGGGCCGGGCAGCCGCGCAGCGTGCTGCACTTGTAGTAGCCTCTGAATAAGAATCGTGGGCAGAGTTAGATCGGATCACAGCAATTCGACGGAGATCGGAGGTTTGTAAGGGGTTGGGGAGGAGCTTACCGTGGGTAAGGTGAGCCCTTGATCGGCTTCTGCCCGTACTTGCGCCACGAGAACTCGTCCGGTGGGATGTCGGCCACCTTCGAGCTTATTGCCGGCACGCGTATCGTTCTCTTCACCCGAGATTTCCTGCTCAACAAACGCCCGATTAGAATTTAATTAGGTTGGAGATCGAGGCGCAAGGATTTGCTCAAATTGTTGTATGTTTTTTTTTTACCTTCGCTTGGAGCAGTGGCAGCGTCCGCCGGAAATGGCGTACTTTCCGTCGACTTGCTCAGAGTGAGAGTGTCCGTTACCGTGCTCGTGGCAGAGCCGCTTGAGAGAAGAAGAAAGCGGCGGCTTCCCAGTAGAAAGAGAGGCGGCTGGCAGAGGGAGGAGGAGGGAAGCGCCGTCGAGCCGGCCGCGGCCTTTGGAAACGCTGCCGTCGCCGGTAACGGACGACACAAAAGAGGACGTCGCCGAGGACAACGGCGTCGGGATGCTGAAGCACGGCGAGGCTTCGTTTGCGGCCGCTTGCTCTGTGAAGTCGAGAGTCATCCTCTGGCGATGGAGTGCGAGCTGTGGCGGCTTGACTGCTCGGAGCGGCACGGGGGCGAGGGAGAGAGTCTTCCCTGCCGCCGAGAAGAGCGACGACGGCTCTGCCAGTGGTGGCGGTGGTGCTGCCGCGGTTGGGCCGCGGCGGAAGCGCGCGTGGCCGGTGCGGTTGAGCATGGAGATGACTTTCTTAAACTTAGAAACGGCCACCTCAGTGATTTCCCTGCAGTCGACCTGCTGCTGCTTCTGCTGCGTCTGCTGACCGGAGAGTTGCCGGATGAGGTGCTCCATGGAGCGCAGCCCCGCCGTGGCCGCCTCCTGGATCGCCATCTGATCGTCCATCTTGTCGTAGCCCGTCAGATCAACGCCCATGATTCTCCAACCAAGCCAAGCATCCAAGTGAAGAGGTTGAGGAGGGCAAGCAGGAGGCTCCTTTATAGAGCAGGAGAAAGACGAAGACCCGTTGAATTCGAGTCAAAGCTACCTTTAAATCAAACGGTCCTGATCTCCTCACTTTTTTCTCGTGATATGATTTCAGCTCGAATCTAAACGCGATGTGGCTCGAATCTAAACGGCTAGATCTCTCTCGTCCTAGCTAAGTTCTTCATCGACGCGACTTTCTACGACCCTATATTTCACCACGGTTGTGATTCGACACTAAACGGCAAAAGTGCGAAGGTCTCAAAGCGAGAAAGCCTCATGGATCATCGTCGAGAGTAACAAAAGGGGGAAAAAAAAAAGTGGACAGAGAGCAGCTGTAGCGTTGACTACGGTTTAGTGGCGAGATTGGCTTTTCATTAGATTATTAATGCGGCAGCGCCAATATTAATTGGATTCGGTGGAGGTGACATCGCATTTCGCAGTGGGTGTTGGGGAGGGTGGACTTTTGCGAGCAAAGTAAAGGGCTGGAGCAGCGAGTCAGTGACTCAGTGGGTGTCTGCCGGTGGTGGCCCAACATCACGAGCCCGAGGACGCTCCCAAAAACAAAAACTTACCTTACCCAAAACAATCCTACTAAATTATGGAGGCCTTTGGCTGGGTAAAGAGTGGGTAACTTTGGAGGGTGCGCTAGTTTTCATAAAAGACGAAAGCGCTGGCTGTGGCAGCTGTCAGTGTTGTTGACTCTGTAGATATCGCAGCCGGTCGTTGGATCAGAGCTGACTTAATCTGACGGTCGATGGCTAAAGTTGGTTGTTCTAACACACCACGTGATACGAGGGAGTGTCGGACATGTGAATAGAGATACTGTTATCTAGTCGATGTACTTTCGATACGTGCTTACATTGCAGCCGTCCAGTCTATCATGTTGGAGATTGGGGATCACCGTCCGATTCCGGAGGCATTCCATTGATTTTGAGCCCATCTTTTGCCCATTTAATCGTCCTTAATTACCAAATGCCCGCCCCCCATCTTGTTATTCCGATCGCGGCTGTGTGCCTGCTTCGCCTTGTCCTTCGAGAGCTATCTCTTCCCTTATTCCTTGTCTGCCTCTTCGAGAAGATCTGCGCCGTCGTGCTCCTCTTCTCTGCTTATCTCTTCCCAGGACGATCGTTCGTTCGAGTTTTCTCGTGGTCGCCAATGTCGTACGCCGATCGAACATTCTCGATCTCGGATGAGGACGTCATGATGGAGGGCTCCTACGTCGTCCACCACCGCCCGCCCATTAAAGAGGTCGCCCTCTCCGTTGGCCTCCTTGTTTCAGGCGTTCTAGGCATCGCCTTCGGCATCCTCATGGCTGCCGATCGTGTCGGCGGAGACCGAACTCACGGTAATCCGGCTGCACTCGTTCCCTCCCATAAACCTTAGTTCGGATTTCACTCACCGGGCGATACTCGTTGATTCAGGTGTTTTCTTTGCCCTCCTCGGGTCTTTGCTGTTCATACCGGGGCTCTACTACTCGCGGATCGCCTACTACGCTTACAAGGGATACAAAGGTTTCTCATTTGCTAACATTCCTGCAGTATGAAGGTAACTTTCTTCTTTCTCCATGTGCAACTCCGGATGTTTTATCTTCCGTATAAATCATTACTCATTTCCGGGATAATGATTTCTCTTTCTTTGTTAATTACTTCGTTGTCGTTAATTCTTTGATTAACTATGTTGTTCATTTCCTCAAGATTAATAAAAATCGAAGGTTCTTGTTAATTTTTTACTCTCATAGCTATCTAATTAAGTTTTACCAGTCGTGGCTTAATGGTTAATTTAAATTAAGGATGCTACTTTTGCTTTCAATTGGTACTGTCAGTCATGCTCTAGCGCATAATGAAATGCTCAAATTATCATACACATATTGCTTAATACTTTTCCCATTCTATTTATGTATTCAATTGGGGCGGAACCTTCCATCTAAAAATGTCCTTGTAGGATTGATGAGCGCGGAGCATTCCTCCTTCAATATGTTCCTTCATGCCAGTCATAACTTATTAATACAAGCCTAGCTCCAGTATCATGGTGAATTTGGATGGGTCTCATTCTATCCCTAAAATGACTTGTCATTCAGGAGGACAATCCTTAATATACGTACATATTTGCCTACAGTACTCGTCTATGTGTGACTAATGAGCATGGAGCAAACTAGCTTCAACACGATGCTATTTTTTTCATGGGTTTAACTACACAGAGCATGTACAAAATTCACTTGTGATTCAAGGGTACAGAAGCTTCTCTTATTTCAACATTAAATATTCTTCCCCATAGAATGGGATTGGCTTGTGAATGTTTTGTCTGTTGATTGGATGGGTCTCTTTGGAACATCCAATCCAAGTTGTTAGTATTTGCACCTCAATACATCACAACTTAGGTCATCCCTATAAATCAAACAAACTGTGTTGAGGTCTAGAGCGAGAATAAATCCTATCTAAAACTTTGAACCTATTAGGTCATAAATAGTAAGCTTTCAGTATACTGTCCTTGATAGTGTCTCCAACAATTTGATTGAAATCTGAGAAATCCATAGAATGACCATTATCTAGTCCAATACTATTGAATGAAAAAAAAAATAATTATTTTCACTATCAATTAATAAATCATAAGATAACTCAAAATAACAATCATGATTCATATCATAGCTATAAATTGAGGTATCATAAATTACATAATTTTAATATTTCAGAAAATTTCCTTAAATGCATAAATCAAAAGTTGCATAAGGCCATCTTATGAGCAGATAACAAAGTTCTCAATTGTATACAAGCTTAGTTTAAATGAGAAGGTATTTAGTCTTTCATTTAATAAAATGCTCCATCCATCTTTAAGTATATAATATGATTTGTTAGTCGTACTGGTTCTTTAACTAATAAGGAAAATTATATGGATAGGAAAACACTTATAACTAATATAAATTCTATAAACTAGCCATATCTGATCTCTAGATCATCAGCAACGCCATAAAGGTTGATGACAATTACATTTCTTAAGGTCAACAGTATCATCCAATTAGATTTTAAGCCATGGTAATATCCTTAAATCACACTCACAAAACTCTATATAGAATTTTGCTATTGTCACATAAGAACATTCATGCCATCTACGACCAATCAGTTATTTGGGTTTGATCACAATCAACATAACAAGATGTGCTCCAAAGAATGGAAGAATTTACCTCCAACCCTAAGAATGATGCATCTTCCTATGTTGGTGAAAACTCTTGTACTGTTATTTCTTCATGGTGAGGCAGAGCTTATTTATATACTCCTTGATGTGTCTATTATGAAAATATTTTAATTACACCGTTTCTTAAAGTAACACACTAATCTACATAAGAATGGGAGAAAATTCACAGTTGGTCTGACCAGTCTGGTCTGGTTTTATAATTATGTTGAGTGCATCGAGATGACTACAAGCTGACAAATGATTCCACTCTGCAATACTATATAACATGGCCCATTGGAATATGCCAAAGCTATGTATCTAAGAATGTCTGGTCAATATTTCATTAATTAGTGTTTCTTTGGTCTTCATCAACCACATGCACACTTCCAACTCTTAAGTGAATTTGCTCGTCCAACAATTAGATTTGTTCATCGCCTTTGAATATACTATCTTAGTCAATTTTTTCACATTTTATTGTCATTGAATGGTTCACCTGATTGCTCCAAGAGATTTGATTTTTACAAGTGTAGACTCGAGCCAATTGAATGAGGGAACTTAGGGATGTAGACAATAAGAAGCATGTGGGATCCATTTTTTGTTTCTGTTGTTGGTTGAAGTCCCGTTCCCTTCGAACTTTTAAGTATATGGACACAAATAAATGAATTACAAACCTGGCATATTCATTTTATTCCATCTTCTTGTATTATTGGCTATGGAAATCTCGACTCACTGGATAAAACTAACACAGGTACAAGAGGAAGCATTTATGGCTTCGATTATCATAGAGATGAAAACGGAAACAAATCTTGGCAGATATATATATTTTTACAGAGTTTCTTATTGTTTTATAAGATTTTCTCCTATTTTCGGATAAAATCATTCCAGACGGATTTGCAAATTTTTTTTGGTAATAAAAACAATAAATGCCATTATGACAGTCATAAAATAGTTGATGATATGGTGCAATCTGATCCAATCTATTGCGAACATGTGCATTCACATCAATATTGGAAGATGACAATAAGATATAAAAAATGAAAAAATTGCTGGCTTGCGGCGATGATACAAGATGGCAATATGATGTTAGAGAGGAAGTGTTTGACTAAGAATGACCCCGTTGTCATTGAAAGCGACGATCGCTGGGTTTCAAATTTCAAAGCAATCGTTGTTTGTCGCCGTTGTCATTGCTGGCTTTAAGTATATGGACGCACTAACTTTTGACTTTGGCATCGTCTTTTACTCGAGTTCCAATTTAGACGAATAAACCAAATTAAACGAATTTAATTTCTTCCAAATGCGATGAATTATTTTCCTAATCTGCTCCCATTGATTCCTGTTTCCTACACCACAGCCGATTTCAGACGGCCCCATTTACTTCGTTTATCCCTTTCCCTTTATGGATGCCAGTACAGAAATCAACGGCCCCTCTGTTCATACTTGGACAGGGGCCATTTTTTATTTCGACGACCAGAAATCTGCCACGTTTTGGCGAGCAGTGATCAACGGTGGTTCCCTAGAATTTTTCGTCCGTAAAGAGCCCACCGCATTGATCCCTTGATTTGCTCGCCTTTTTCACTTATGCGCAGAGCTCATCGGGAGGCGTCGCCGCCGGAGATGTGCCCTACGACGAAGAACAGCGCCAGACCCGCCTCTGATCCCTCCTTCGATGACGGAGAAGAATCCCGTTGGGCTTCTCCGGCAGCCTCGGATGGACACCCTTACGATTGGCGGCGGGAGGCGATCGAGGGCGGCTCCCTCCGCCACGTTGATCTCCACACCGGCTCCAATGGGTGGGCCTCTCCTCCAGGAGATCTGTTCCACCTCCGCGGTCCTAACTATTTTAGCCGCCGCCAGAAAGTACCTTCCGGAGAGTGGTTCCTCAAGCCTGCTGGCGTCGATTGGCTCCGCTCCGCCTCTCGCCTCGATGACGTCCTTGGTCGCCCGGACAATCGGGTAGCCTCCTCCCTTCGCCGCGCTCGTTCCTTCGGATACTCAGGAAAGGCCTTTCTATTTGCAGTCAATCTCCAGGTCCCCGGACGGGATTGTCACTCCGCTGTTTTTTATTTCGTTGCTGAGGACCCGATCCCGCCCGGCTCCCTCTTCTACCGCTTTGTCCACGGCGACGACGCCTTCCGGAACGCGAGGTTCAAGATCGTGAACCGGATCGTGAAGGGGCCGTGGATCGTGAAGGCTGCTGTGGGGAACTACGCCGCCTGCCTCTTGGGGAAGGCGCTCACCTGCAACTATCATCGCGGGGAGAACTACTTGGAGATTGACGTCGACATAGGGAGCTCCGCCATCGCTCACGCCATCCTCCACCTCGCCCTCGGTTACGTGACGGCGGTCACCATCGACATGGGATTCCTGGTCGAGGCGCAGGCGGAGGAGGAGCTTCCGGAGCGGCTTCTCGGGGCCGTGAGGGTGGCGCAGATGGAGATGAGTTCTGCAACGTATATTGAGACTCGACCCAGGACGACAGAGGCAAGCAAGGTAGGATATCGGGGGCAGGCTAAGGTCAACCATCACCAGGATCAGAGCTCAGCTTCCGAGCCATCCAGGCTGGGAGATGGCAAGGGAGGCAAAGCTGAAGGTTGAGGCCGTTCCGCTGAAAAGGGTGAGATTTTTGGGTCTTCCCTTCTCTGCTACTTCTGGGAGAGGACTGGTTAAAAATTTGGTACTTTCCTGTCTTTGTCTTCTTCTTTTTCTTCTTCTTCTTCTTCTTCTGTGCAAGTACATTTCCTATTCATAATTACTTCCTCTCTTCAATGAGGGGAAAAGGAGCTCTCTATCAAGTGTCACTATATCGACCGTAGAAAATTACTGTTGCATTGAATATCGTCATGAAATTTTAGGTTTTTCCAGTACTGGATGCTTTAGTCTCAGGTTCCTCTCTGATCCCATTTTCTGTGTGGCATTTGTGCTCCGAAAGCGGTTTCCTGCATCAACCATTGAGATTGCTATGGCATTTGTTTACAATTCATTTTGATCGAAACTCTCGAAAGAATCATTGTGGTTCCTTAGCTCTTTGCTATGCGTGTCGACTTAAAAACAGCTTGTACGAGATTATAAATTTCTGACTTTGGATCGTAGAGTTGGGCGGCGCTGCAAACCTGCAACTCTCCTTCAAATAATCACAACTATTATTCAATTATGTAATAGCTTACGGGAACAGGCTGAGACGGAATACAATTCATTGACAAACCGAGAGCTACCAATGATGTCTTTACTTATTAACAGATGCATGCATGCATGCATCCATCATCGTCACTCTGCTTTTGACACCGACAAAGGAAGTGGCTTGGTTCAGCTCTGGCTTGCTTCTCATTCATCAACTCATTGAAGTGTTGGGTCCACGCCCTTATTGACTGGCAAGGTGAATGATAATTCATCTAGTTGAGTTTCTTTGTTGTTCGAAGGATATTAGTAATGAACGGCGATTAGTTTATTTTTGTTTTAACGCATGCATCAATCAGCAAAATTAATAACTCTAAAGTTGACCGGGTCTGTCTCCTCGATCGTTAGACTCCCGACTCTCTCTCTACCTCCCTCAAGTTAAAATGGGCGACGATGCTCGCCTTCCTCTTCCTCCCTTCCGCATCAATTCTCGCAGAGGGCGTCACGCTCACTTTTGCTTCGAGGATCATGCATTGATTGCTTGCTTTTCTCCAGGTGCAACGTTTCTTACCTAAGATTTATTCGCTAGATTTTTATTTCTCTCTGATGGTTGATGGTGCCATTCGTAATTCTCTTTATTGCATATTTTCCTTTGTGTTATAAACAACTTTAGGTTGATGGATTTTGTGACAGAAAAGGAGGATTTTTAGTTGCAGGGGCAAATCAGTAGATTGAAGTCATCGGTCCTAGTAACTTCTTCAGGTTGGAGAGAGTTTTTCCTTGCTTTTTAGACGTTTTTTTATTGTTACAAATGACTTATTTCTGACGGAAAGTTTTGGATTCTCTAATCCTTCCTTTCAAATCCAACTAACTTTGTAATTGATTTCCGATCCTTTAGCAGTTAAGTTGGCTGGCTGCTGGCATGGCTTCCTCTAGAGCAAGCACTCACCTGAGGGACTAGGCCATGTCGATCTCTTCATCCTATACCAGTTCCGATGAGCTTCGCCGGCGGAGGGCCGCCAAAACCTCGGTCTCGGGTGTTGTTTCTAAATCCGTAGCAGAAACAGTATAAGAGGCTATGCACAGAATCAAATTATGCAAATAGAAAAACTAATGTAAAACAGGAGCTAAAGTTTAGGATTATCTGGTTGAAGCGCCGGCGTGCCGACTATCCTTAGAGAATTTATTGCCGCCCCACGGTGCAAGGGCTCGCCGGC
>JBBPFP011242904.1:0-10582 GCA_037974795.1 Kaempferia galanga
TTGAATTTAATAATTAATTAGTAATTGATAGATTAATTATTACTAATTAATTAGGAATTAATTATTAATTAGTATTATTTAAATAAATAATTAATTAGTTTAATTTTGAATTTAATTTATGATTAATTTAATTAATTAATTAATTAGATATTAATAATTGATTGGTTGAATTTGAATTGATTTGGAATTAATTAAAATAATTAATTAGTATTAATTAATCATTTTAATTTAAAATTAATTAATAATTTTAGTTAAATCTGAAATTAATTAACTAATCAATTACTAAATTTCAAATTAATAAATAAATAAATTACTTTAGTTATTAATAGATCAATAAATTTCTCTAATTAATGCTAATATTAATTATCAAAATTTATTCAAAATTAATTAATTATTAATCTCTAATCATAATTTATAAACCAAATAATATTATTAAAAGCATTTCCATGTAAATCTACTATTAAATTAACGTATATTCTAAAATATTTCCCGATTTTTGCCGCGAGGCCCGTGGGGCCCGAAGCCGCGAACCCGTTGAGAATTGCCGTCCGGCTCTTTCTTCGTCTCTGCTCCGTTTTTCTGACCAAATCGACTACGGCAGGCCTCACCACGATGACCCCGAAATCTCCCAATTCCGATGCGCGATTTGCTCGCTTGTCTGCATCCAGTGTACCCAGTTCGAGGTGAGTCGTCCTCGCACTCCCTCGGAGGAATTTGTTGACGCTAGGGCATCAAATCAATTGATTGTTTACTCAGGAAGTTGAAAGCCCTAGTGGAGATTTTATGTAGGTGTTTATCTCTATTCGATTGGAGATCATTAATTGAAACCGTCTGAAGAGTCACGCATAATGAGCACCTTCGATTTCGATTTGGGAAATGTGTGCAGTTGGAGAAAAAAAGGGAAATGAGGGAAGCTGACATAAGAAAGGATAAACCCATTGCATTCTAGTGGAACCACTTGATCACGCTTTTCTTCTACAGAGCACCTCGAATGATCAGATCAAATCAGATCAGATTGAATTAGTCCATCTCTTGCATAGTTTGGCTGTAAATGTTTACTGGTTAGGTGGGAAGAATCTCTATGTCGATCAGATCAGCAATCATAAGTTATTGTACCAGTAGCCGGGACCGATAGCCTAAGCTTTTGGTGTTTATTATCTGAAGCTGATTTTTATAGATAACCATCTTGGATTACTAATACAAATATCCCTACAGTTTACTGGCACAGGGAGTGCTGCTCGAGATTAGATTTGTTTTGTGAAACGATCTGCTAGAAATATTTGCCAGAGCTGCTTATTTTATGCTCTCTGTAGAGACACAGTGAACTCTTTTTGTGGAAACATTATTGTTGATTTTAGCACTACAATTCCTAAATTGCCCAATTTAGAAGTATATCCCTATGGGTGTGCTATGGTGATTCATGCATTTGAATACTGTTATTGATAGTCTGAAATAGTTTAGTTGAAGGATTAGATGTATGTAGCCAACTGCAAATAGTTGGAATTTACTTAGCGATGATAATGATAATGGTTCCTTGCCAGTGTGATGTTTATTTTCCCTTCAGTCTTGTTTGTTTAAGATATCTTCTACTTGAAATAAACTTTGGTAACAAACTTCTCCTTTATTACCTTTGGAATTTGCTTTCTTAGGCAAACTCCTTTGCAGATAATACACGTTATTGCAAACTTCTTGAGAATATGGTCTGTTTACTCCTTGTATCATTATCTAGCACATCATGGAGACAGTGTAGTGCCGTTCATTTTCAGTTGCTTGGTTCCAGCTTCTGTTATATTCCTAGTTCTGCAAAAACCTTGGCGAGGGAGGCCTTTACCCAATTCTCAGGTTATGTAAGATACTTTTTTTATTGTATGTAAAAAAAAAGCTACCTGCTTATGTAACTTCATGAATTTTTTGTTAGTCTGACATTCAACTATTTTTCAGATAATACCAACTGTGATTAATGGTGGGATTATGGCATTGTATTTTGTATTATGGGGAAAAGGACTTCAATCATGTGGACCACTGATGTATGCTTCAACTTAAATTTTGTTTGAACTATTTCTTATATGGAATTTCCTATCATTTGCTGAAATATGAGCAAGAATGTTACCTAGTAGAAGGATGTAAAAATGAGATAAAGAAAAATATGGTTTTATGGTGAATAATGGAAGTTTATCTAAGTAATTAATGTTCTTTAATATTTGCTTTGCATAAAAGAAAAAATAGCTAGCTCACTTTTGCTTTCAAAGTCCAAACTGAACCAATAACACAGGGAACCTAAGCCAATCTTGTTGCTGGTCATACATGAAGGTCTAACAGATATCTTGTCAATTAGTTTAGAATTAAGTATTTGATAGATTGCCAAGTTACCATCTAGTTATTCATTTGAAGTCTAGAAAGTAAATTATTATACAAAATTCATATTTTATTTTATTGAACGTGAGCATTACTCATAAACTCATTTTATTTACTTGTTCATTCTTGTGCTGAGATCTTATTGCTCCTCTTTTTAATTTCAGTGCTATACTAGCAGAGTATGCAGGTGCTATCCTTGGGGTCTTATCTGCAGCATTATATGGATGGAAAGTAGATATTCGGAGAAAGGTTGGTTTCTCCTTTAGTATTCAGCACTCCAAATAGCCAGTGTTGTTGGATTATTATTAATAAGTGTCATCATCTTATTGCTAATTGTATATTTACTTAACAGTGTTGCAAACTGAGTGGATACTAGTAAAGATAGTTGATAAATTCAGTACCTGATGCATTTGAGCTACTATTTAGTTTCTATAAATGGTTTGATAACCAGCTATGGGATAAGATTTGCATGTCGATAAATATTCTCAAGTTCTAGAAAGTGAAGCAGCTTCTCAAAAGCGAACACCAAAGAGGAGGAGAGTAACAAGCTATTTCTCTGGTGTATCTTGTACCACCTAAGGTTTCTCATTTGCTGTTCTTTCATACATCAGTAAAGACTTCTCTTAGGATAAGTTATTTACCGGTCACCTTTAATCCTAACAGGATTATAGAAGTGAGCTTTATCAATTCTGTATTTCCAATGTAAATTGAGTTAAACTAGTTTGCTATTTTTGGCAAAAGAAAATCCCTCATTAACTGATTTCATCACATACTTTTCATTCTTTCTTGCTGGCTATCCCTAATGATGTGGGATGTTGTGGCCAGGCAACTAGGTGACAATATAGCCTTGAAAAGTTCTTCCTGAAATGACAGCTAAACCTTAGAGCTCAATTAGCCCAGTCTAGTTAGAGTTTGTGTCAGGAAGGTTGTTCTGTAACACAATGGTGCATGCCTTGCATGCACATCACAGGATATGTTTTTTATCTAAAATTGTAGCTTTCTCTTTGCATAAACTCAACAAATTTGAATTGTAAAGTCTCATGGGTGTTTGCTGGGAAACTTACATGCATGCAAACATCTAAGCAAGCAACCTTACTGTGGTAGACTATTATGCCTTTCCGCAACTATGTGGTACATGCTGCTGATACTTCCAACTTTCCAGGTGGGAGGACTGGTTGCAATGCTGACTTCCTACTATTTACTTTCAAGAGGATGGTCTACAAGAACAAATTCACCATTTTGTATCCATCGCAAAATGATTTTAACTTGATATTCGCCTTCTTTTGTTTTGCTTTTTGAATTGTAACATTATAACACGGTCATTACTTGTATAGAAATTTGATGAGCTAGAAATAGGTGGTACTTGACTTATTGATGACACAGATATCTTTGACAAAGAATCATTGACACAGGCAAAACCAACTTTAGAACTCAAAGAATTAGTGGCACCGATTTCAGCTGGCATTTTATCAGCTTTGAGGAGGGTTATCGCACGACGCATATCTCTCAAGGTACTATTACTATATCTTTATGAGGAAAAAATTGTTAGCTGTTTGAATGAAAACTTCATGCAAGCTTCATTGAAAATTCATTTGTCAGTTTTATTAGAAAACTTTTCTTCTGTTCTCTCAAGTAGAATTTAAATGCCTCATTGTTCTTAAGTACGTTGTAGAAGTTGGAGAATTTCATTAATCCCTTATTAGTTTTTATTGTAGAATCAGCTTAAAAGGAGACTTCACACAATGAGTGTTGCTTCTGCAACATGCTTTCTTTTTCCTCTTGCCATGTGGGACACAATATTAGTAAGTGTAATTGAAGATATTAAATGTATGACTTTAGATAAGTCAATCTTGTTCTTTTTGTGTGATATTTCCACCAAAGCAAACCAAAAGTTGTGTTTTGGTTTGGTCTGTTAATGTGTTCTTTTAATTGATTGGCTGCAGGGTTCAACTTCTGATAGTATCATTAAGTTTCAGTTTCCAAGCTGGGCATACTTGAGTACAATCTTCTTTGGACTTATTTTCATATTCTATGCCGATAACATTGCTGAAGAAAGGTTAATTTCTAATGGAACTTCTTCATAACTATACAACTGCCTTAGGAGAAACTGTTTGAATGATTATCTATCACTTGAATGTTCATGCTGATCTGGGATCTGGATTCACAAGATTTTCGCATGTCTTATCTTTCATTCTTTATGCCTTGAAGCTTCTTGGCCTTGCCATTGACTTTAAGTATAAAAAACTGAAAGCCATTGTGTGGTCAAGGGCTAGAATATGAAGTATTCTTATTGTACTGCAAATAAAAAAAGAACTTCAGCATCATTATTATTAGAATTGGACAAAACAATGTTCTCCACAAGCTTTAACTGCAATTAAAGCTTCATTGTCTAAAAGTTGAGATTGGAAAATATTTTGTTTTAGTTATACTAGCATCTATAATGCACTTACAAAATTAGCTAATAGATAATTATGGTTCATTGACACTTATAAGGCTATTACTTTTGTTAATGTATCTTAGATGAAGCAAGTAAGAATAAAAGCTTGATAGTCTCATTTTGATACAAGAAAAAACCAAATACTGTTCCAACCACAGCTTTTTAATAACTGATCGTTAAGAAACTTCACTCAAGTTTAAGTAGTATGCCATTCTAGAGACCACACAATGACCCTACAAAACAAATTAAATGTTTAAATTAACTGGTATATTGTGCGTACAAGTTGTATGCTCTAACTTGTATTAGGTTAGAATTTGTTACTGCTTGGTCTTACACTTTTACCAATTCAACCAATACTTGAAAAGTTTAAACCATGTTTGAAACTCCAATTGATTATTTGATTATTAACTACTGCCTTATAGGGCTCACTATACATAATTATTCTTATCTTTTTATTTTCAAAACGGACACTAAAATTAAGATTAACCATGGTATTGTAACTGGTTAAGTGAACGAGAACAATTGATCATAATTTACCGAAAAAGGATTGTAGGTATTATAGATCTATGTTATTCTGAATCGGCCATGCTAAGATCAATGATATGACTACTGTGTCTTTATACTGTTTAATTGCTTTTCAACTACATGCATTATTGATTATGGCAGAGCCAAGTATAGTAAAGATATCCTAAGTTACTTAGAGGATCTGTGGCTGAACTATGAATGCCAATATAATGGTTCTATGCTGGATGTCTTTCTTGTTACTGATCAATGATCCCTCTCTTCCTGAGCTTTGTCTTAACTAATGTTAATGCCTGTTTACACTTACTTGTGGTTGAACATTTGCAGGCTGCATCTTGTTTTTTCTTCTCCAAGGCATCTAATGATTTCAGGAGGATGCATTATTATTTTGGAAATCTTATATCTAATGGATTTTTCCCTTTTGGGTTTTGTGGTTTGTTCTTCAATTTTGGGATTCGGTATGCTTCCTCTTCACTCTTGTTATAATATACTCCATTATCACATTGCATGTAGTGTCATGAGTTGCTGCTTCTGTAGTGATTAGAAACTGGACAAGGTCTTGATGATCGATGGTCCAATAGGTTGGTGGGTTATATACAAGGCTATCCTTATATTGTTTACAGTATTCATATGGATTTTCTCTTTTGTGCTTTAAGTTAGTTCGCAGAGAATGCACACTTGTTTCGGTCTGCATTAATAATGATCTGACTTGTGTAATGTGAATCATATATGTTCAAAGAGATACATGATCAAGAACAATGAATCAAGCTACTTTGCAATGCCGTGATTGTGTTCCAGCACCATAGGCACAGACACAATATAAGATATGTATTTACCAAGGTACTTAGGCAATGAATTTAGCTGAGTATTTTGGTAAATATTTTTCTTTGTTAAATTATTTAGCACCCAGAGCAACATAGTTGTTTCTTATATCATTTGTATAGTCATCTGAAAATTGAAATTCTGATATTTGTGCAAGATCAAGAATAGTACAATTTGACACATTTCATGTCTGATATTTGATGGTGTTTGGACGCACAAAGGAAAGAGGGCAACCAACTTATAGGCATAGCTTTGAGGGTCATGAATTACTAATGACGTGTCTATCCTCTTGTTTGCATATCCTTCACTCAACATCCCCCCCACTATCTGGAAGAGAGGTAAATCACAGTGGGCTACGGCCAACAACAGTAGCACATACAAAGACAGGTTGAGGCAAGTGGGGCATTCGGTAACCGTTGGGGATTGATCCCAGGCCTATTGGCAGCAACACCATTGCATGAACCAATTGCGCCGGCCTGTTGGGGCACCTTACACTTCTTCTTGATTAGAGAGTAAGTTGCAAGGAGTCAAGGACTAGAACAAGATAAAAGAAAACATTATCAATGTAACAATGATTTAATTGATTTGAATATATTAGTGATATAACCTTTTACGTAGCTCAATGAAAGATCAGCTAAGCTGACCACAACAATTAGGACAAATAAGGCTTGATGATGATGATAACATTGAAGGCTACTTATCATTCTGATGTCATGCTGGCATGCTCAGTACACATAGTTGACATGTATGAAGTTAAACAGCCAATCCTGTTCTGTCTCTCTTGTTTCTTTGATCATGATCATGTTAAATTATGATTAGGTATTTTTGAAGTAACTTCACTTGGGAGATTTAGAAGAGGTCCTCAAGATTCTCAGCCTGGATCAGAGGGAGAACTTCAAGAAAATATTCACATGTCTCCACTTCCAAGCTGATGTATGTTAATCCTTATTTAATCTGTTATGGGCATTCTTTTTTCTTTTCTTTTTTTTTTTTTTTTTTAACATCTATATAGTTAACTCATTCATGTTTTGCCTTGTAAATGATAAGTCTATTTGTTGCAGGATATTTTACCTCCTTTATCATATATCACATATTAATGACAAGACAAGCAGTTTCTCAATTTTTGGGTAAAAAATTGCCATTGCTATCCTTAAAAAACAATGTTAAAATATCTAATTGGAAGAATGAGTGTTCCTCCACCATGAATTAATTTTTTTGTGTGGTGGACTTTGTTTCAATAGGAGGATGTAGACACACTTGTACCCAACTGAACAGCTAAACTGTCTTGTTTACTAGTTAAGTGAGAATTTCTTTTCCTGATTTCTTTGTTCCTGTTTAGAGAAATATCAAAATAGTTCTAGGATGAATTGATATTATGTCTAAGAATACAAGGTACTGTTTGATGTGCTCTTGGACACCAATTTGGCTACCTATTGGGATTTAGCTACAATTATTGCCTTTATTTTTATTTAAAATTTTGTGTGGCAATGATGAATGTTGTGTGTTTTGGTCAGAATGGATGTCTCAAAGAAATAAGGCAAATCACTCAGAATCATTTGTCTTAAACATTCAAATTTATGGCACCATCTATTATGGTCTTGCTGTGATGTATATGGTTGCCTAACGTTGAAAAAGCATTTCCCTGTCTTTGATTATCGTGTTTCATTAATCTGGCGTTTAATTTTATGGTTAAGAAGTATTTATTTTCACTTTAATCTTGTACATTACATCTTTACTGCATTATTCAGTCCATTTGAGATTAATGAGTCTCTCTCACTCTAATGCGGCCTCAATCGGTAGCAGTTACTTTCGAGATAGATTTTTACAGGTTACTGCCTATTACCTCAACGTCACCCTCACCCTCACCCTCACCCTAGGTGCTCAAGTCTGTTTAAAGCTTTCAGAATTTCTTTCGACAAATTCTGCAAGATCGTTCAGATTAGAGTAGATACTAAGATACCAATTTTCTATTGTTCTCATGTAAGCAGCACGTAATGTAGATTTTTTTACAGAAAAAAGCACCACTTCTATGTGGCAACCTGCTTCATTCATTTACAAAACTCAAGCACAAAATTGTCCACATGAATGATTGGCTGCACCTTTCTCATGTTATGTTCACTTGAATTGTTAAATTGTGTGCAATTGATCCGTATCCTTGGACGGCAGCATTCTCCAATTAATGATCATTCGTTTTGTGCTGCAGCTACTTTGTTTTGACGATGCTGATTGTTCCGGCTCCCAGTTGACTGAAACTGATCAAGTCCTTCATTGAATCATGCACAACGAGTGGGAAGAACTGATGAGCTGACGATGACGGGTGCAAGAATTTTCCAACTCGAATCCCATCAGACAAAATGGATTGCTTTATTTTTTCAATGGTCATGTGATTGGAGTTCGATGAGCTTGGACGTTTCTGAACAGTCGCAGAATCTGGAAATCGCTCGTGCTCTTTTTTTCCTGTTGTTGGATTATTTGATCATACTTCATCGTCGGCTGATGTTTATGCCGACAACTTCTATGTGGGAAGCAAAATCCGAACACAGATTTTGGTGATGTTTTACGCCGACAACTTCCAAGTGGGGAGCAAAATCCGAATACAGATTTCGGTGCGATTTTTTTTTTTTTTTTTTTTTTAAATCCGATGCTCGATCTCATTTTATCCATATATTTACTTGATAAAAAAAAATCTAGATGCACCTCACCATTTAAGGTTAAGCCTAGTCCACATTTTATTTCTTTAAGGAAAATCTAAATGCCATACGCTCATCCAATTTTTAAATTTTAGCTTATGTATTATTTTCCAATCTTTCTCCAATTCATCATCTTGCTTAGCTTGCTTCGAGCAAGGAGATGTATTAATTAAGAATCATAAGAAGATTTTCTAATGATTCTTGGACATAAAAATATACTTCCATGAGCCTTTGATTTATACGCGAGGAGGAAGGAGATGCCCTATGCGTCCATGGATGCACTATTTAACAATTAAATGTGGTACGAGAAGATTTCAACAAAAAGATTTTGAAATAAAAACGAATTCATTTGCAAATAATGAAAGTTGACGAAGGAACCTTCTTTGGGGCAATGACTAGCTGTTCTGGATTTTTAAAATAAAATAAAATAAATTTAAGTTAAGTTAAACTTGGGTGATCATGTATTATATCATGTAATGTCTCCAATGAGATTAAGAAATCTAATCTTTGCTCTTCAATTGGACCCAAAGTTTAATCAAAACGTTGAAATATTTCATTCAGAGTTGTCAGAAGTCAAAGATTTCATACTTAGTCTGAGTGTATTTGTGGTTTAAGTTGAGTCCATCTCACCTAATACAATGAAGATTGACCAATTTGAATCCTATTGTATTCACTTTCATTGGTGGGAGACAGTCCTGAGGTGACCTTACCAATGTGCGGTGCCATATGAAGATGTCATGCAATTGCGTTGACTATTATTGATGTAGTGGTGTCTTTATGGAATTAATTCTAATCAATTTGGCTTAGTTGGCTTATTTTGAATTCAATTCAGAAGTTATTTTTTATTTATTTTTTTGAGGTATATTATATATATTTACGGTTTAAGATTTTAAAATTTAGGAGCTGGATTATACTGAGTTTAAGTCAATAAAATTTTCCTCTGAGATTTAAGTTTCTCTCTTGGATTATAGTGTTCAAGATAAATAATTTTAGCTGCTCATGAGGTATATTATATATATTTAGGATTTAGGAATTTAGTAATAGTGGATTTAAGTTAATAAGATTTTTCCTTTAAGGTTTAGATTTTCCTCGTGAATTATAGTATTATAGATTAAAGGAAAGAGATTACATACAGATTTACAAAAGAGAGAGGGACGTGTCAACTCTACATTTGTAATCACTCACCATGGGAGAGAGAGAGATGATACCCTGTCCGACTTTATATGAGCGACCGTGAGCTATATCCTATATGGGTGATCTGACATGGCTAAAATCTAATTTTTTTTTTTTAATCTCTCTCTCACCTGCATGCAACAGTTTTTCTCTCTTTTTTTTCTGATCTACATGAAATGACTTTTCTCTTTTTCATCTGTATAAAATACATTTTCTCTCTTTCCTCTCTCATTTGCATGCAATAATTATAGCAACTACTACTATGTTGTAGTAGGTACTACACAGTAACTGCTACACATTATAACAGCTATTACAATAAAATAGTTACTACAACTACTACTTTGTAGCAGCTACAACTAGTAACTGTTATAATAGCTACTTCAGTTGTAGTAGCTATTGTATAGTAGCTACTACAACAATTGTAGCGCCTACTCAACTATTATAACAACTACTTTAGTTGTAGCAGTTATATAAATTGTAGCAGTTACTTTAAAGTAACTGCGACAACTGTTGTAGAAGCTACTGTATAATAGCTGCTACAACTATTGTATAGTAGTTGCTACAACTGTTATAACAACTACTT
>JBBPFP011243012.1:0-10581 GCA_037974795.1 Kaempferia galanga
CTACGTGGCAACTCACCATTAGTCGGTGTCACACGTGGTGACTAGTCATTGGCTGAAACACGTCACCTCACGTGCCAGATGATGAAAACCCGCTATAAATAGGGGTCATCGGTACTCGCGATAGGTAAGTATTCGTAAGTATTCAGTACATTTTCCTCAATACCTCGTTCAGTTATTTTACTGTTCGTTCGGTCGGAATTGTCACTGACTTGAGCGTCAGAGTACTAAACAAGAGGACCCCATCCCCCTGTTTGGTGTCTAACTTCTGTTGATTTGTACGGTTGCTTTCAAGAATCGGACGGACGGACGAACAAACACAGTACTCATGTGCTCGGATATTTCATTCAACACATTCAACCATAGAGTTCAGGCGGACGAACGTCACATCATTCCAATTTCAGCTCGCTCAGGTACCACCTCAGTTCACAACGCCAGCTCGGTCTTCCAGTAGTACTCTAGCTCAGTCGTGCTCCTAACTGTCCATCCGGCTAGGCTCAGGCAGGATCAACATGTATTTGGAATGAAATTTAAAAATTGAAATAGTCATTAATAACCTAATCCTTTTTTTGCTCTTCTGTTTTCTTTTTTGTGAAGCAATCTTGTTTTGTCCGCCCGAGTCTTAAAAAGAGAATTAATATTTTTTAACTGGGCTTTGCTCCGGGCTAAAATTAGGCATGGGCTTCCAGGCTAATAAACCCATCAAAGAACGGGACGCTTCCACTCGCATCGAAGCGTAAATTTTGGACATTCTTCCACTCGAATACCGACCGGTTTCTCCCACCGTTGTTTATCTTCAATTATATCGGCTTTCCTTTAAGAGAACGGGACGTTCCCAATTCAACTTGTCTTCGCCTCGAAGAAATCCCCAAGCCGAATAGTCATTCCTTCGATCTTCGGCTACCGATTCGATCGCGTCTCGTCTTCATCTCGATTAGTTCCAGTTGTATCTTCGTTCGGCGTTGGTTTTTGACTGACGTGGTGGGTTGATCTATGGCGGCGGCGATGAGCAAAATCGAAACGGCCCATCAGATGTATCGCGACGGGCGGCACGTCCAGGCGCTTGGTCTCTACACTGAAGCCTTGGCGATGGCTAAGAGCAATGCCCAGAAGATCGCGCTCCACAGCAACCGAGCCGCCTGCTACCTCAAGCTGCATGAATTCAAGAAGGTTTCCTCCCATCTCTTTTTTTCGTTCGATTCAATTTTCTGCTCATCTCTTTCGGCTTTTTTATTCATAGTTTTGTTTTACTTAACGGATTGCTATTTACTTCGATCAGTGATTTGGAAAAAGGTGAACTTGTGGCTTGATGGGAGATACCATCATGTTAAAACGATGTTGATTTTATTCGACGCTTAAATGGCTGCTATATTTGTATTTTTTTTAAATCAAATATAAACACTGGGAAGTTGCATGACAGAAAAGTACAGCTTTTGCTCGAAGAATTATAAGACATTGAAGTAGTTATTATTCCATTCGCTAGCTTGTTGTGTTATTTGCAAACTCATTAGAATTGACAATGTTCTTAGGCTGCCGAAGAATGTACATCTGTTCTTGAGTTGGATCATCAACACACAGGAGCTTTAATGTTACGTGCACAAACATTAGTGACCCTCAAAGATTACCAATCAGCACTCTTCGATGTCAATCAACTGATGGAATTGAACCCGTCATCAGAGGTGTACCAAAATTTGCAGGCCAGGTTGAAAACACAACTGGTAGGCTTCTTTGCTTCATATTCCTGATAATAATGTTTCAGCAGCTAGTCATCTATCTTCGGGAGGGTTCCTTTGTTATCACTGCATACATGCTGCGTCTACTTAGGTGACTTGGATCTTATTGCTCAATGAACTTAATTTATCACTATATCACTGGTAAATTCAAATATTTTAGGTTTCTTTTAATTACATTAGCTTAGATGTTCTTTTATCTCCTTCTACCTCTTATATCTTCCTAATTAATTCAAATTACTCTTCAGACATTGCAGGCTTAAAACATAATGTTTTGGAAATTCAAATGCAAGTGAGAAATCCATTCTGTCGTTTAGGGAACCTATTTGTTGATATGGTCCGTTTATATGTGAATAATCATATCTGCCTGCTGTTGTCTAGATGCAGACCTAGCGTGGTTCATTTAGAAATCAAACTCTATTCGTTACAACAGTTTGTATGAATTTTTGGTATCTTAACCGAATTCCTTCCTTCCCAAGGCTCATTTGAACTGCTAGTTCCTGTCTTATTCAATCATGTGATCACTACTTATCCAAACTAGATTCAAATGCTGAGATAGACCAAGATTAGTTAGTCCTTTACATTCCCTAGCTATTATTGAATTAGATCTCTTAAACAATTTTCTCTTTAATACTATGTCAGTTCTCCATGTGTCTCAGGACCATTGGTCTAGAGTCCATGGATTACTTTGCCCCTCACTTCTCCTTTGCTGCCTTGACATGCGTTAAGCTTCCACTATGTAGTATGTTGGTGGGTAAATGTGTTAGATTGATCAATCAAAGCATATATATATTTTTTTTATTATAAGTTTTAAAAGTTCAATTGGATTAATAGTGTAATCTCATTCTTTTAGTGGAATAAAATGAGATTAATAAAATATTTTGACTAAGCAAAAGTTGACTAGGTTGAGATTACTTGAGCTTAATTTAATTGAGTCTGGTCAGGCACGACACTTGATACTTATCAAATTTTTATTCAAGGAAAGTTTCAATTTTAAAAGTTATTCAAAATATTGTCTGAGTTAATTAATCTAACAATTTTTGGTAAGATAATAATTATTCCATATTGTTATCTGAAATAATTAAAACTAGTCCATAATAGAGTGTGACAAACATTATAGAATTGAGTTTTGAGAGAACACCGAATAATGTTTGGACATTTGGAGCATAGGTCCAATGTTAAAAATATCATTGATGCATGCTTTGAGCATACTATCTCTTTATTTGCGTGTTGAATTATTCAATTCATGTTAAATATATAGAATAATAAAGATCCTAGCTTGGCTTGATATGTTTGAATTATGTAAAGTCAATTTTTATAATTGAACTTATTCATCTTGGCAAACGCAAGTGATTAATACTTAAAATTTATCACCATGATAAACTCATTTTAGTAAACAAAACAATGCATTTTTCTTATGGAGAAATCAATTAAATTGGTACGGGACATACACATCTTTCTACTTATGTGCTAAAGAGGAAACTCCGCTCATGATAAACTAGTTATGGTTGATCCTAACATTAAACTATGTCAAATATTTAATAAATGTATCCATTAAACTATTATGCTAATGTTAGGTTGTTCCCTGGAAGGAATGTGTTGCAGGGTCCAACTGTAATACCTCGATAAGGACCGCTACATCTCTAAAAATAGGGTGTAGTGCTAAATATGCAAGAGTTCGCATTACAAGGTTCGACTGTAACGTATCGGTAAGGACTGCTACATCTCTATAAGAACTTCGATGTAGTGTTAAATATGCAATAGTACTCACACTATAGGTTGAATAAGAATAAAAATTATAGAAAAATTAATAGTCTAAGATTTGGAACATAGAACATAGGGACCCTTATTGATAAAACAATGGAGGTACTAGATATTAGGAAACGAATTAGTATTTTGTATGTACAAGAGACAAAATGGGTAGGCGAGAAGATAAAGATGATAGAAAACTTGAGTTTTGAGTTATGACACACATAAAAGAGTAAAACACGAAATAAAGTGGGTAACTTTTTACATAGTTTGTTAAAGGATGAATTTGTATGAGTAAGTAGAAAGGGGATAGAATTATAGCTCTAATAGTAGTGGTGAAAGAAACTATAAACGTAATTAACATATATAGATCAAGATACTAAATTAAGGTTTTGGGACGATCTAGATGAAATATTATAAGACATTTTGACAAATGAAATGATTTTAATAGAAGACGATTTAAATGAGTAGGGTGAAAAATAAAGAATATGAGAGGGTGCATAAGGGTTATGAGTTTGAAACAAGAAATAAAGAAGAGAAAACTATATTGAATTTTGCGATAACATATAACTTTATACTAGTTAATATGCTTTTTTAGAAGAAAAAACACATGATCACCTTTAAAAGTGGAAATAATAAATCACAAATTGACTTTCTTATAATTATGAAGATGAATAGAAAGATTTATAAAGATTGCAAGGTTATCTCAGAGAAATCTTAACATCGTGTTGAATATACACCTCAATCATAATATTAATAGGAAAAAATATACACGACTTTGAGAATTAATCAATGAAAGTTAAACGAGGGGAAGCAAAACATATTTAAGGAGAATGTAAAAGTATAAATATTAGGTGAAATATATAACGACTCTAATACAACATGGGATAAGATGATATCGAAGTTGAAAATAGTAGCCAAGAGTGTACTTGAGTAAAAGAGGCATGCACCACCTAGTAAGGAATCTTAGTAGTAAAATGAGAAAGTAAATGAGAAAGTGAACAAAAAACATACCGTTTACAAAGAATTATATACTTGTAAGACCAATAAAAACTTGGAAAAATATACAATAGCAAAAAAAAAAAAACGCTAAGAAAGTAATAAATGAAGCAAATAATGAAAATTTTAAACGGTTATATCGAAAATTAGATACAAAAGAAAGGGAAAGAGACATTTATAGAATATTTAAAGTGAGAAAGAGGAAGACAAGATATCTTATCTAAACAAGATGTATTAAAGATGAATGCAATAGGGTATTAGTAAACGATGGCGAAATAAAATAGCCGTGGAAGAGTTTCATCAACTTTTTAACGAAGGTTTAGGTGACCAACTTAATTTAGGTAATTTAAGTAGGTCAATTAAGTATAGAAATTTTAATTTTTGTCGTAGAATTCAAACTTCATAATAAAACAAGCTTTAAAAGAGATGTAAAACAGAAAAGCCTTTGGACTAGATGATATTCCGATAGAGGTATGTAAGTGCCCGTGAAACAAGGTATTGAATGACTTACAAAATTATTTACCATGATATTGAAACGAAAACAAAAAACAACGGAGGGTAAGTACTCTAGTTCCCTTATATAAGAACAAGGGAGAATACAAAATTGTCCAAACTATAAGATTTTAAACTAATGAGTCATATCATGAAACTTTGGAAAAGAGCAATAGAAAAAAGATTAAGAAACAAGACTACGGTGATCGAAAATTAATTTGAGTTAATTCTTAAAAGATCGACAATAAAAGTTATGCATTTTCTTAAGCAACTAATTAAAAAGTATCAAGAGCAAAAACAAGATCTACACATCATATTCATTGTCTTAGAAAAAGATTATGATAGAGTCCGAGAAATTATACGGAGAATTCTAGAAAAGAGAGGTGTTAGCATAACATATATTGAAGAACTAATTAAGGATATATATATATATATATATATATATATGAGGATGTAACAACTAGACTGAAGACTTCAAGTAGATTAACTAAAGTATTTCTAATAAAGAATGAGTTACATAAAAAATTAGATTTAAGTCCCTATCTTTTTTACATTAATCGTGGACAGTGCATGTTCTTTTTAGATGATATTAAAATCTTGGTGAGAAACCCTAGAAGTGAAATATTTTAGGCTTAGTAGAGTAAAGACAGAATATATATGAAATTTAAGTTTTACAATGTTAGCCGTAATCAGACAATTGTTAAGATAAAAGATGACGAGTTGTCTAGAACTTTAAGTATTTAGGATCATTTTTGTAAAATAATGAAGAGATTGCAGTATGGTTGAAATAGAGGATGACATCAGGTATTTTATGTGATCGTAAAGTACTTCTAAAACTTAAAAGAAAGTCTTACAAAATGGCAGATAGACATGCTATGTTATATGACGTTGAATGTTGAGCTATGACTTGAGCACATGTGCAGAAAATGAGAGTTGCAGAGATGAGGATATTAAAGTGGATGTTTATACATACGAGGATGGATAGAATAAGAAATGAGAGAATCATTTAAGATAGTACATACATAAGTTCTTTGGTTAAACAATGTGAAACTGTAATAAATACACACATCAAATAATACAGAGGACGACAAAAAAGATTTGGTTAGTAAAATAAAATAAGATAAAATTTATTTAAGTATAGATGACTGCATGACCATATAGTTCCTAGACAAAATATATGTAATCTATTTGGCATCTTATATAAATGACATTTAGTTCACAAATTATTAAAACAAGAATGAGTTTATATCCCATCCCTATACGTAGAATTATAAGTAAATTAAAGATTCAATTGAGTTATAAAGAGTTCCAATTCTTTAGTTCATGTTTCAACGCGACCACCATCATTTGTCCTTCTCTCCATCGCCATCGATTAGGCGCAGGGAGACCTTTTGACATCGCCATCAATGGCACATGTTTTATGCAGTGGTTGTTTTGAGTTTGTTTGTGATTCTTGAAGATGATGCACTTTGGTTTTTAAGGTTGTGGCATACCTGCACTTCACTTTGATTTTTTAAAATGTAATCAGTTTGACCCTCATATTTTATTTATTACAAAATATATATGCAACTATTTCCTAATAAACTTGAAATTAATTGGGGGGGATTATGGAATAGTAGTCCACCTCATTGGTGAGAGACTTGAAAAATAAAATATGATTTCATTATAAAAATTCTAGGTTAATATATTGGTCATACAACAAAATAATTCCACAACACTATAGTCACATATTCCTAATATTGCTATAAATTAACGCATGCATAAATTAATTTGAAATACTTAACCAATATCAAAACCTAGCTCTCATACCATTATATTGGTGGTAAAAAGGCGACTTCGCTCGCCTCTCATACCAATATATTGTGTCAAGATCAGAACGTTCAATTACAAAAATTGATTTTTTGTAATTCAAACATCTCATAAGGGGATTTTGATTATTTTATGTATTTAACACAAATTGAATAATTTAAAAAATAAAGATTATCTTTGAAGTTCTTTAATGTTCTTTTTAACACTACACCTCCAAGCACTCTTTAATGTTCTCTTAAAATTTTATAGTAAATTTTTTGTGTGGGTCTACTCTATTATGGACTACTCATAATTATTCTAAATAATTATATAGAATAATTATAATTTCACCACAAATTGTTGGGTTAAGTAAACATGTCATAACTAAATTTTGATTAGTTTTTATAATTGTAAATTTTTTTAGAAAAAGAATTGATAAGTACTTACCATAAGTCTGAAGTGGCAATATTGGGCCACCAAATTTTATTTTCACACTATAATTCCGATAAATTATAACTTTTATAATTTATTTGAGTTTATATTTGAGCCATTAAAGGGACTTGATCTGACCTAATTACATGAAGATTCAATAAATTAATTTTAACCTAGTTTCCTCTTGACTAGTTAAAATAATTTTTTGATTTCATTTTATTCTACTAAAATAATAAGATTGCACCTCTGATGCTGCGGGCTATCGAGAAGGGAGATTGAAGGAGAAGGCAAGAAGAGAAGAATCATTGTCCTCTATGTATTTCCAATAAAAGGAAAAATTTATATAATAACCCAGATTAATTCTCCTCATGCTACTAAACTTATGTTTATAAAGATTCCATACCTTAATGCCAAAGAAAGGAACCCCAATTCCTAACTTATAAAGAAAGGAACAGAATCTTAATAAAAATGAAAAAGACTCATAATTCTAAAATCCCTATATGGACTCAAATCCCAAAAAAAAATATATAAAAGATAGTAAAAAAGTGAAATACTAAAAGATAGTATTACCAAAAATATAAAAGATAGTATTACCAAAAATACTTAAAACATCAAAAATACTTGAAACACTAAAAATACCTGAAATACTAAAAAAGTGAAAATTACTAAAAAAATAATAATACAAATCTACGGATCCTTCCACGAGTCATCCTAGGCTGAAAGGACTCGTCCTCGAGTTTAAAGTAGTGTGAGGTAGTAGTCCAAGAGGGAGATCATCTAGCATCAGATCGACAAAAAACTACTATCGGACTTTTGCCTCCTTGTTATCTGGATTATCTACATGATCACCTTTCTTGTTGGGAGTTTCACGAGGATCATCTTGATAGCCATCACCTTAATCCCTAACAAATTGCCATGCAGTGTGTCACTAGAGTATGTCAAACTTAATTTATACCCGGAACAAGAATAGTTTATTGTTATCCTTATACTAGTTGTCTTCAAGTTTTATCAGTGTAGCAAATACAGTTTGACCATCTTCACGCTTCAATGAAACAGATTGTTGTTTAACATATGACAATTGCATGATACCTTTGGCTTCGAGCTCGAACTCCTACAATGGTATAATAGCTAAGAATCAATTTATGTACTCTTTGCAACCGTCTCTCCCTCTATAGATTATCTCTTCATTGTCATCAGCCCCTTGTTTTCTTCACTGCATCGATAATTAATTAAACAAAATCTAAATTTGATTAATTTGGTTTTAAAATTTTGGTTAATTTGGTCAAAAACGAAATTAACTGATATTTAATTGGTTCGGTTTGTTCAATTTTGGTAAGAAAATTAAGTCGCTTCAGTGTTACGCTCTGCAAGTATACGGAAACGTCATCAGTAATATAAAAGATTATCGTATCCACATGGAGTTGGAGGTTAAGCACTAGCAAGTGTACTCGAGTGAACTAACTAGACAATTCTTGTGGTTGTGTGAGAAAGTTCAAATATAAGAAATAGAAAGAGAAAAGTAGAGAAAGAGAGAGTGTTGAGGAGGTCCAAGGTCTAAAGAAATGTTCTAGGATCTCGGTTTTATTGTAATGGTAAGTGACATGCCATGGATAGCTAACCTCCTTGTCTTAATACCTAGTATTGTAGGTGATATGACTAGGTACCAATACAACCCCGCAACGGAGTATCGAAATATTTCCCTTATTTGTATCCGATGCTAGTAAGTTGAGTAGGTAAGCTAGAGAGTCCGATTAAAGGATCACTCTGTCACCAGGTTCTCCGGTCACACATCTCTAGATTAACTAAACACTTCTTAACATATGTACTTAGATCTACCATACATAAATCATGCACTCCGAATGAAGTTTAGCCCTCTAGACGTTCAGGAATAGGGATGCTCTCTGTTACTAAGGCGCCTTTCTCCTGATCTAGAGAGATCAATTCACTCAAAGTGTTAAATCCTACATCTATACAATGAAATAGCACAATTCAAGCACAAACATTTCATTAAGGAATTTCATCGAATAGAAACAAGACAAGTACATCATTAACATAGAAAATAGGTCAATCTATGGTGTTTACATCAATCACTCATTACAATTACTCCTTCAACAACCTAGAACAAGGGGATCTACATAAAGAAAGAGATCCAGAGACAATGAAATCCAAGCCTCATCCAATCAATTAACCGAGGGAAAGAGTAGAAGCCTTATTATCTATTGAGATACTCGGGTCTTTGGATCCAATCCTTTATTCCACGATGACGATGCGAGGGCGACGGTGGTCATAGATTGTCGGAAATATCGTCGGAAGATGGTTGGAGACTTTGGTGGTCAGCCCTAAGGTGTAGACCTCCTCCCCAAACAAAGGGGAAAAGTTCCTCTTTTATAGGCAAGGCCACAATGGCCTCATACGGGCCCTTGCACAACCATGTAGGGGCGACTGCTATGATGGTATGCACAGTCGTGCAAATCTGCACGGTCAGATAGGGTTTTGGTCTGGAGCAGGTGCATAGCCGTGCAAATGTGCACGACCGGGAAGGGCTTCACTCTAGTTTCTTCGACACACAGCTCTGCAAATTTGCATGGTCGGGAGAGGAATGCCACTGGAATGGCTATACGGCCGTGCAAATATGCAGGATCTGGTAGGGTTTGCTGCTGGTATTGGCTTCATCACTACACGACTGGGCCAAGGTGTTGCACGACCGTGCAACCCTGATTGACAGTTGTGTGTGCAGGTTATTCTCCTCTTCGCTCGGAACGTTTTCGTGTCCGCTCCATCTTGTACATGCTCCGTTACACGTTTTTGCTTCATTTTCGCTCCAAAAGTGTATCCTGATATGAAAATAATGAGAAGAGCAGATTTCTGAACAAAGAGAGTAATAATGCTAAAGTAAGAATGAAAAAAGGTACTATAGCGTAAATCATACAAGTGAAATCAAAGTGATGTGCAGTAAAACATGCATAAATATAAAAATAATCCACGTACATCAAACCCTAGACTTAAACCTTTGCTTGTCCTCAAGCAAAATTCTGCAGCTAGTTTATGTACTTGTATAATGCATCATAATGTTTGATGAGCTGATCTAACTCTATTTAACAGGGATATTGATGAGAGCATATTCACAGAATTAATTGAATGTACCTAAATTTAAGTTCTCCGTACTCAGTGTAATGAGTGGCCAAAAGTTACAAGTCTTAATTCTAAATTCTAGTCAAGTCTGCGTTCAACATTTTTTTTTTTTTGTAGTTCTTCTCATCAATAGAACCTGCCATATGCTTAGTTCATACTTCTTAAACAACTCAAGGTCTCAAAGACGTGCTCAAAATTGAGAGAAACATGACATTCATTTCCCAGTAACCTAACTCGGTTTCAAAGGGGCAAATTCTCTCAT
>JBBPFP011243123.1:0-10580 GCA_037974795.1 Kaempferia galanga
TATATATTATTTTAATTCTCGTTTAATTACTTAGTTTAATCTACAGCCCAATAACCTGCCAACGGAAAGAAGTTTCTGTGGGTCAGGTAACTTTCTAGCTCATCTCACCCACAAGAGCCAACCTCCGAACGACTTGCTTCCTTAGTTAGTTATTTAATCGGACTATAAATAAGTCAAACCCAGTTAAATTTTAGAATATTTAAATTTATTTAATAAGAAAATCAAATTAATTTGAGTTAAATTTAAAACAAATTAAATTATTGAAATAATTATTCAAGCTTGACAATTAATTTTTTTTAATGATCTTAAGTTTAGTTTAAATTTAATTTCAACTTGATTTATTTAAATAATATCTATCTGTCGATTTAAGTTTTTATTTGATTATTTAAAATTTTTTTAAATTTGATTGATTATTGAGTTTGGTCATCTAAACTTGTTAGTTCATTTTAATTTTTTTATTTATTTAATATATTGATAAATATTTTATTAATGAACATAATTTGTAAGTATTTATGAATATATTTCACGAATATTAACGAATTGAGCTTATATGTGTATAAGCTTATTTACTTGGTTTAACAAGTTGTTTAAATTTATTTATTTAATTAATATAGTATGTATTTAACAAATATAAATAAGTTTTACCAAATCGAACACTAAACTTATTCACAAATATACAATGAATTTAATCATCCACCAATCAAATAATATTTTAAACATATATTTTACTTTAATAAAATTATTGAAAATACTACTTGGAATCGACAATGAGAGAATTATAACGAGGAAAAGATCGATTTAACCATTAAAAAATTTATTTTTTAAAAAAATATTTTTTTGATAGTTTTTCATGGTATATGTCATGAATAAATTTTATAATAAGTATATTATTATTTTTTATTTATAAATGCCATCATTTATATATTTATTATTTTTTTCATTTTAGTTTTATAATTATTAATTATTTTTAATTATATGAGGTGAGTAATTAAATAAATACATTTAAAAAAACCACCATCATATTTTTTAGATTAAAAAATATTTTATTTCGATATTACTTTAGAAACCATTCAGTGATTGCTGCAATAAGTCATACATACTACAATATAACCGCTATAATACGTTAAAATAATTATTTTAAAATTAATTTATTAAAAATGATATATAAATTATTTTTATATCATAAAATTCTTATCAACTTAGTCAAAATTCATTATCCAAAATTAAAATCATTTTTAAAAATTAAAATCATAAAAAATAACTTTTACAATAATATAATAATCATTTGACATTATCGCAATCCCTTAATAGTTATTAATTACAACTATTGTAATAGTGATTAATTGATTATTACACTATTTGACAACTACTAACTTCTATAATAATTTTGTGATGATTTTGACTTTTTAAAAATAATTTTAATCAAAATTTAATTAAGATGATAAAGAATTTTGTAATATAAAAAGTCACTCCTACCGTTGCACAGATCGTTTAATCTTTGATTATCTAATCATTTAAACTTAATACTCATTTAAAAAATAGCTTATGATTTTGAAATTGTCTTTACATGGCAAATCAAGGATGGTTTGGAGATTCAATAAATGTTTGTAAAGATTAATTAGAGGGGAATCTGACAGTAAATTCAAAATGTAAAGGGATCGTTTCAGTAAATTGGGCATTTTTTCCCCCAAACAAAAACCATTTTCTTGGAAGCTTCGAGTTAAATTTCCTTATTTATAAAGGAGAGGAAGAATCGAAAAAGGCTTTAAATTTATTAAATAGAGAATAAATTTGGGGAAAAAAATTCGCTATTTATAGCAACTTCTCGATTCACCGTCATCCTCTCTCTCTCTTCTTGCGTTGTCAAATCTGCTGCATCTCGCCCATTTTTGGCTCTTCTGTCGAGAGAAAGCTTGACGGCGAGAGTGTTCCAGCAATGGCGATCGTAATCGACCTTTGCAGTGATTATTGATTCGATCCTCTCGATTTTACGTTCGTTTTCATCCGAATTGGTGTAGGCTTGCGTTCGGTTTCTCGTTCGTGTTTTAGTTTTTTTTTCTGAATAAAATTAATGGCTGCGGTGGCGGACAAGGCGGTTGGGGCGGATGATCAGTTCATCCGCCGCCAGACGGAGGCGTCGGAGGTATACCAGAGCGACGTGCGGAAGCTTGTTGATTTGATTTCCAATCTGAATCCGGCCGCCGAGGAGTTCTTCCCTTCGAATTACACTGTCCCCGCTTCCGCCTCCGGCGGCACTCAGAAACCCAACGGTCGGCTTTCTGCCGATGCGCCCGTTTTCGTGGCGTTCTGTGGTTCTTACGGAGATGGACTGATTAGCCATGGTGTTAATAGTAGGGACTCGAGCAGTGATGGATTATCGAATTATAGGCCTAATCGTCAAGTAATTTGCTTCCTCTGTGCCTTGATTTTTTGTTCAATTCGTTATTTATTTCGTACAAAATTCACTAATTTTTTAGCGGGTTTGCACTGTAGCACTTCACCTTTAAGAATTAATGTAAAAAATATATTAGATAGAATTTCAGAAGTGTATTCGTAATCTCATATTGTCTCTGCTCTTGGTGGATTTTCATTTCTATTAGTTTCTTTTTTTAAAACGACGTTTGGACATTTTTTGTGATGGAAGTGCTATTATGTTTGTTTTCCAGTGGAGAAATGGCTATCCTCACGGTCGGAGGAGGATGAATGATAGAGCTCGAAGAGCTGAGAGCGAGCGTAGCATTAGGCGTACTATTTATGTATCTGATCTTGATCAGAATGTGAGTAAATTTAGAGAACTTTGCTGTTAATTCTGTTGTCGGTTGATGTCATATCCTTCTAGTTGCATTGGTACCATTTCCTAAATGCTAAAACACACTAGTGTCGTTCAATAATATAATGGATTGTCACACGATTCTGATTTTGATGTTAATTACTCAAATGTGAAATTTTGCTTATATAATTCAGGTGACTGAGGAGAAGCTTGCTGAAATATTTTCTAACTATGGGCAGGTAAATTTCTCAAATTTCAACTATCTGAAACATTTCTTGATGATGCAATATGTTGCATTATTTCTATCGTTATTTGCCTAATTAGGAATCTTAAAATCCCATATTTCCACACATCTCTGTTACCGCATACCAATAGTAGCAATGTTGTTCCGTAAGCTACAGAGTGATGAAAATTTATATCTAATAATTTTAGAAATCATTTCAAGAGCACTCGAATGATATCCTCTGAAATTAGGTGAAACAAATTGCCTAGACATAGACAAGGGGCCCGGTTATACTTGATGTCTAATATATTTAGTTAGCTAAGGAAATTCAATTATCGACGATATTGCCAAAGAGAGGAAGACATAGTTTGACCATCCAAATGACCTGAATAACACTAGCAAGATGGCCTCACATTGAGCTCCATGAAAAAGAAGAGATCCATGTAGCTGACACTGGATGGTTGCCATATAGTTTGCTGTTGTATTTTCTCAAATACATTGTCTACAGCAATGATTTAGTAACACCATAAGTAGCTTAATATGGATGGCAAATGTTGAGTGCTTGTTATATTCTTGGATATATGAAATTTTATATGAATGTTGAGAGTTTGTTTTTACCTTGCAATAGTTTCAGAACAAAATAATTAAAGATTCAGGAAAAGGAAGATAGTATTTCAAGCTTTCCCACTGTCTCATCTCTGTCCATGATTTACAACAGGAGAACCCCAAGTACTGAGATTTATCTAGCAATTGCCTATTTGATCATTGGGATTCAAAAGAAGCTAATTTGAGCAGTCAACCGTTGATGACCTGACCTACTAATTATTCATTGTATGTGATAATTTGCCATAGGCTGCTCAGCCTTTGAAGCTTATTAGTTTCCATTAGTTCCATTTCTGTACTAAATCATAAACAGTTAATATTGGTTTTTCAGCCTGTTAATTCTTCATTGTATCAGTAACTTGCAATTGATTATTCAGCCTCCAAGTTAAAGCTGATCTGGAGCTATTTGGTTATTGTAAATTCGAAAAATAAGATTTGAAAGTAAACATCTCAATCAATAATCTTAAATGTTTTAGGTTCTCAAAGTTTAAACTTAAGTATCAAACAATCTAATATATGAATAAATGATAGTAGTATACAATAGATGATAATTCAAATGGGGAGAAATAATAAAAAGTAGAAGACTGCGGTCCAATGGAGTGAATTTCTTAACAGGTTTGATTGCTAATAGCAAGAGAGAAGACAGGGATCTGATTGTGAGTTTTTGGTAGTGAAAAGCATAGGCAAAGATGAGGAAATAAGCAAGATGAATGATTTGATTGATGTTAAAAAGGGAAAGGAGTGTCTTCTATAAACTTAGTTATTAGGTAAAACTATAATTTTTAGTTTATATCACTTAGCTTGCTTGTTTGCCTACATTGTTGACCTATCCATTTAAATGATTGTTTTACCACATTTTTCTTTGACTATTGTAAATTTGGTGTTTTTTAGGTAGTTGATTGTCGTATTTGTGGTGATCCCCATTCAATTTTGCGGTTTGCCTTTGTAGAGTTTTCAGATGAGGGTGAGTCCCTAAATTTTAGTTCTTTTCATGGAGATACATATGCTAGAGTGATGTGAAAACAATAGATATTTGCTATTAGATGGTGCGTTGAAAGCTTTAAACCTTGATGGGGCTTTGATTGGTTGCTCTTCGGTGAAAGTCTTACCTTCAAAGACTGCAATTGTACCCGTGAATCAAAAGTTTCTTCCTAAAGTGAGTTGGTCTTTTTTGTTTCTTGTCTAAACTTTTACTAGTCTTCATATGTATTTTACTCCATTTAATTGTCTTGAATATTACTAACTCTTGTGGTACCAAGCAGTCTAAGGATGAAAATGACATGGTTATCAGGACGGTTTACTGCACAAATATTGACAAAAAGGTAGATTGGTGTCTTCCTTTAGTTTTGTATCCATATTTTTTGGTTCAGTGTTACGATACTATATAAATAATTTAGAAGTATTTCATCCATAAAATCCATTAGAATATTCTTTCCATGATCATACTCTTATCTTTTGCTTTAGGTAACTCAAACAGATGTCAAAACTTTCTTTGAGCAACACTGTGGTGAGGTCAGTTTACTGCCACTAATTTGGCGTTTTGAATAATTATGATACATGTCGCAGTGATAGTATCTCTCTCTTTTAAAACTTTTTTATTCAGGTTTCTCGTCTCAGACTCCTCGGCGATAATATACACCCAACTCGCATTGCATTTGTTGAATTTGTTCAGGTATTGATGATGCATTTGAATTCCAAAGACTATTCTGTTCCTTCAATTGTACTATGCTTTTGTTTTCTCTATCAATTAAGTGGGTATTTATATTTCATGATTTTTCATAGCCATCAGTGGCTAACGGAAATAATTTCATGCCATTGGTATTTGTTGAGGGAACAATTAAGATTCCTCTAGGTAGCTCTCTCTACTTTTATATATTACTAATGAATAGGGGATGTTACAAATAACCCTTTACCCTTTACGTATTTAAACCTAACTCCTTAACGCTGAAGCTATTTCAATATACTTGTTACAAAGATATTCAATTGATATGTTTGCTTGTCGTATTTGATTGTCGTATTTATTGGTCAGTAATTTACTGGAATACTAAATTTGGGCAGACCTGCTAGTTGTCGAATGAAATTTTGAACAACAGGCAGTATGCCTAGACAGCACATAGAAATATTTATAGATAAGCAGTGGAATCTACACATCATTAACCAACACTTGGTGTCTTAATGGAGACTGAGAGAGAAAAATTGAGATATATCAGGCTAACAATCATTTAAGTTCAAGATTGGAAACAAACTATACAGTCATACCTCCAATCCATTGCCATAACAAAAGGAGGCACCTAGATTTGTTGATCTAAAAGTTACCGTGCAGAGAGCAGAAATATCTGATATACCGTATTCATTAATGGCCACTGTTTATATTATTTAGTTCTTTCATTGCATGGTGATGCAAGTTTTAGCATTGGGCACCTGATGTTTTCCTAATATTCTCCCAATTTCTTCTTGTGAGTTATTGCGTTCATTGTGGTAGTTTCGCCCATTGCTTAAAATATTAGCATAATTGACACATTTACTGGGAATTATATATTTTAACTAAGTGAAGGTATTCTAGTGCTAGTATTACTTTCTATATTGAAGTTTATTCACTTGCTTAATTAATTAATGACATTAGGCAGTATCAGTTAGGTGTCTGGAGAGGACCGTATATAAATAACTAAAACTAGCATTGAATGACAATGCTTAGAAAATTTTTAACATACAAAAGCATTTTATGGAATCACTATTATTGCTTTATGCTTCTCATGCTCACCTTGCCTCATTCTTGGTTCTACTGGAATAGTGCCAAGAAATTCCACATGATCTTGCAAGTCACTGCAATATCTTGGTGGTTTGACTGAGATGGTGCTCTCTAGGATTAGTATTATTTAGTAAAAAACTACTGTACGGTTTTTTAAAATCTGGGATATCTTACAGAAAGTTTAGGGATTTATGAAGTTTTCTATATAAAGAAACAAACAGAATGTCTTACTATGGTCAGCATCACAAGTTGTATCTCTCCATCTAGATCTGTGCAAGACTATATCATCACATATAAACACCAATAGGTCTCTTCTAATTATGGTTAGTCAGGTATTTTATGGATTCCCTCAATAAAGTTTACTGTGCACAGTCTAAAAATGTAGAGATAAGACTGGAAAATATCTTGATTCTGGTTATATGATTATGTTCACAGGGACTAAGTACTCAGTGCAAATTTAGTTGAAATTTTGAAAAGTTGTCGCTTGCTGTATTATTTTTATGGCTGAAGTGTGTGAATGAATGTGTATGAAGCGGGAAAAAAACTTGTATTGTTTACCAATCTACCTTTGATTTTATGGCTAAGCTTGTCCTAATATATACATTTATTTATGTTATAATATCAAGATTGTAAGAAGCATGAATACGTTAGATTGTCAATGACTGGAAAGAGAATTTACCAAATGATACAATGCTGCTTCATGCTAGAAAAAGATTCTTAAGATATAATTCCAGTTCTTATGTTTGATTAAAGTATTGACATGAATATGGATTTTCCATTTCTCACGTTAATATTACTATGTTTTTTTTCCCAGTCAAAAATTACATCTCCTTAATTGTGTTTGGTTGGATTTTTTCTCTCTTTGTAATGAAAATATTTGGTCTCTTCTTTTTTACAAAATTTAAAATGTGCTGTCAATCTCTCACATCTTAAAAGCCCTGTATTTTCCAAAAGTGACACAAGATATTGGCATCAAATAGTATCCAAATGATGGCGTAATATTTAGCTTAATTCTGGATTCAGTTATTGGTGTCACTAAATTTGGAACTAAAGTTATTTATTATCCCACATATAGATACCACTCAAATCTCCACTTTGCGAAACTGGAGAATTATATTCTGTATTCCATCTAAGAAATTAATGTTCTCTAATGCTAAACACAGGCAGAAAGTGCAATTACAGCATTAAAATGTAGTGGCATGATTCTTGGAGCTCTGCCTATCAGGTATCTATATTTATTTTTCTAAGGTTTATACTACTTGTGGCCGAAATGCTTGCATTTAAATACTTATACTATTAGTCTGAATTAAATGGATGAATTTCTTGTGCTTCAGGGTAAATCCTTCAAAGACACCTGTGAGGCCACGCATTTCACGCTTTGCCTCCAGTTAAATTGAGTTCCATGACCATTTCTCTCCAGCAATTCTCGGAGTTGAATCTCATTTGTTGCTCATTTAACTCTTTGTTCCTTCTATTTCTTTTTGGCTATAAGAGCCAAAGAAACTTGAGCACCTTAGTTTCTATAGCTATTACTAGTTATCTAAACAGTCAGAGCATCTTATTAACTAGATCGCCTTTGAGTTCATGTTGTCTGGTATGCTTTAATTTGTGAGAAAATAAATTATCTAAATTGGTATTTAATGTGAATGCTGCAACGGTTGTAGGAAACCAAACAAATTTTCTGGATGTTGGTACAATGGAATACTGCATGGTACACAATTTGTAGCTTCATCTTTTACGGATTTTTATGATTAATGATATTTAGGCATGTGTTAAATTGCCAATCGGTCACTTGTGGTTCAGTAGAACTAATCCTTTGATCTATTTATATTTTAAACTACTTGTCAGAAAATGTTTTTCTTGCTTAGCATTGTTCAACAATTGGAATGGCTTTGGCTATATCATGCACAAAGCGTCAGGGAGCCTTTGCAAAAAACTATATTTTCAGATTTTTTTAAAATAATTTTTTAACATATTTTTTATTTTCTTAGAAAATACTTTCTGTTTTAAAAAAAAATGAACGTGGAAAATGTTAATTAAATATTATTTTTTAAAAAATTATTATTTAAAAAGTGAAAACAGAAATAGTACGAGCCCAATCCCCCAAAGCTTGCTTGAATTTTTGTAACGATTTTCAGTGTTCTTCTCGATTGTTGTTTCCTTGACTGTATTAAGCAGCTATAATCTTGTTACGACTAAGCACCTCTTACCCCTACCCGATAACTGATTTTGACTCGGTTCAGCTAGACTTGATCCTCAAATCAGTCATCTGACTTGACCTTCAGATCTCTCCACCTGGCTTGGTGTCTCATAACTATTCCCTAGCTAACTTATATTTATTTTATTATTATTATTTTTTTTTTTGACTCATTTGGTTAGTATACCAATTCACTGGTTTCCTGTCAATGACCATTTCTTCTTCTGTAACCGTGACTCCGCTTGTAGTGTTCATCTTTTTCTATACTTTTCGACCTCCTAACTCTACCACATTATACCCTAACGCACATCAGTGCGTTCGCCTTTGGCGAAATCAACCCATTCTCAGCTCATCTCGACAAAGTGTGTTCACTTCGGGTCGATCGATTTAAGTTCTAATTGAACAGAACACAACTTGTCCTCATGGAATGGCCAATCTGCATAAATACGGATAGCTGCATTATCATGTCTCGATCGATTCGTTGAATTCTTGCATTCCTATCTAACACGTGCGCGCCAACAATAGTGTCCTCGTTGGACGAAGCTCCCAAATCCAACTAATGCAATTTGAGACCAATACTGAATCCCCATTCCGGTCAATTTACATGACGCTGCCATGTCACGAAACCTGTCGGAAACTCATTTGGCTGCGAATCAGAGAGCTCGCAGTGTTTGACGGCAACCCACCATTGACTTTGCAAGACTATGCGGCTGTATAGTATACACCAAGACTATATATACACTGCAATCCCTTCCCTGTCCTCGCCATATCAACTCGAGCAATTCCTTTGGTTCAGCATCAGCCATGGCCGCATTGCTTACTACCAAAATTCTCCTCTTCTGTTTCCTTGCCCTGCTTGCCGGAGCCGCCGATGCTCAGCTCTCGCCGTCATTCTACGACAGTTCTTGCCCAAACCTGCAATCCGCCATGACGCAGGCCGTCAACAGGGAGCAGCGGATGGCTGCCTCCATCCTCCGCCTCTTCTTCCACGACTGAATTCGTCAATGTTGGTAAATTTTTCATGCATATTTCCTCATTCAGAGGATTTTCCCTCTCTGTTTTTTTAACACAGGTTTAATGTTATTTTTGGTATTAATTCAGGGCTGCGACGGATCGATCCTTTCGGACAACACGTCTAGTTTCACCGGCGAGCAGAAGGTCGGTCCCAATGCAAACTCTGCCCGTGGCTTCGAAGTCATCGACGCTGTCAAGGCCAACGTAGAGGCCGCTTGCCGAGCCACCGTCTCGTGCGCCGGCACCCTCGCGCTCTCCGCTCGTGACGGTGTCGTCCTGGTGAGCGATCGATCGACGACTCTTTTATGATCGTTCGATGAGATTCAAGCTTGATGTTTGTTGATGAGCGATCGGGTTGATTTCTGTAGCTTGGAGGACCGACATGGACTCTGCAATTGGGACGCGAGGACGGCCAGCCAAAGTGCGGCCAACAGCAACCTCACCGGGCCCGGCTCCATCCTCCGCCAGCTCGTGTCCGCATTTTTGGCCAAGGGCTGTGAGCATATAATCCGGACATGATAATGGTCACGTTTTTTTTTCATTAGTAGAGATAATCCTTCATAATTTCTTGGGATAAATGAATGGAATTAGTCTTTTCTATTGTAATGGTCTAGCAGTGTTAATCTTTCTTATTTTTATGGGTTTTCTGGTGTATTTAAAGAGTCATAGAGGTGTGTAGAATGTGTGCTCGCGGTAAGGTTTTATTTTAGAAGTGAAATTTCTCCTTGCTCTATTCTTCTTGCATTACTGTGTGCCTTGGGTGTACTATTCACCGATTCTGAGCTAAGATCGTATCAGAGCCCTTGGTAGTATAGAACACCCAAGAGTCCACAATTCTACGAAAATGTCGGGCATCCCGCAAGCTGCTACGAAGGAGAATGGCGGAGTGTCATTTCCCTATCCAATGCTACGCCCTCACAATTACACTATGTGGGCAATAAAGACAGATGCGATTCTTGATGCCCAGGGGGTTTAAGAGGCGGTTGAGCCAGCGAAAAGAGCCCAGGTGGATGCAAAGAAGGAC
>JBBPFP011243229.1:0-10580 GCA_037974795.1 Kaempferia galanga
ACATCTAACTAACAATATAAATGAAAGAGAAATTGAAGGGCGATTTATAATTAGGTTCCAATTTTTGCTAAATTCTCTTTCTCTCTTGCATTTTTTCCTTAGTTATTGAAGTAGTTGGTGTAAGAACTTTGAGCACTTAAAAATTGGTTCGCCAGCAGTTTAAAAATTAAATTAGTTGGTGTACGTCATGAAATTCATCCCAAAATTTATTACAAAAGGCTGTTTTTTTTTTTTGTAGTGTACTCCCGTTCGTATATTTATTAATTTAGGTTACTACTAAGCTTCCTCTAAATAGCACAGGAAGTCATGACCTTCCTCTCAATGGTGTAGAATGGATCTTCCTTCAGGGTTGCTTTTGACTCCCAAGGATTTTTTTCCTATTATTAAAAGGAAAATCAGTATTAGATTTGTTACGCATTGATTTTTTAATTATTTTTTACTCCACCCTTTTCGCACCTAAAATCCATCCCGTCTCTTTTTTTAATCCATCCATGTAAAATTGGATAAAGGTTATACAACTATAGGAATGAAATGCTAAAATATTATTTATTTCTTTTTCTAATAATGAGATTCATACAAAATAATAATAATAACTAAATTTTTTCCGTCAAATGTGATTTATTAATTATATAGATTCTTCTACAATAATAATTAAATTTTATCCTACTAAATAAGATTTGTTAATTATATGGATTTTTTACGCTATTAAATTGTATCCCTTATTATACTATAATTTATACTTAAATAAATTTTATCTTATTTGATTATTATTAACTAAGTTTTTTTTTATATATGCATATTTGTTATAGTTTCATATTGTGAGCATTTATTAATCGTTTAAGTGGACAAAAAAAAAAAAACTCCTATGATATTTCTCCATGTGAAACACAAACAACAAACAAGACTCCAATTAATGCATTGAGAGGGACTCCATATACTCTCTAGACCAAATTGGCACTTATCGACCTCCACTTCCTTCATCCACAAAACATTTTCTCTCCCATTTGATCCAACGCTTTGTCAAATGCCCACCCATCCATCATCCTCTCTTCCTTCTCAATTGCCACTCACTTCGATCTCTATATCCACTCAATCTTCAGTCTTATCACCTTTTGTTTTTTTTTTTTTGGTTTTGAAAGCCAAAGCACCTGATCACTAGATTTACTTTTTCCCTTCAATTTTAATTAGATTAATGTTTTTTTTAAATATCCATTAATTGTAACCAGCTTTGTGTTTAATTTAATGAGAATATTTATATATGCGTTTAATATGTCTAAAGTTGATAGAGTTTATTAAATTAAATAAATCAATTAAAGAGATACATAATCTGTTCAGTTAATCAATACCTATGAATAAAATATGAACTTTTTGTAAATAATAGTTTGAATAATAAAGCTCATCAATAAATTGTTATCAAACATACATATACATAATTTTTTAATATAAACAAATAAGTTTATAAAAAATTAAATTTAATAATCTAATAGTATCTATAAAACAAGTTCAACTCAAACTCGAAGAAAATTCAGTAAAAAAAAGTTAAATTTGAATAATCATTTAGGCTATTTAATTAGTTTTAAATTTGACTTTATTAAATATGTTTTAAGACTAGAAAGTTTAGTTGCGTTTGACTTGTTTATTATTTGTTATTTTTTTTTTACTCTTTGTAATTATTTAAGTTCGTATTACATAGAGAAATTTTCATGAACTGATGGATCAGCTTCCAATTAAGGATAACAATTTTACTGAATATATCTATTAAATATCTTATACTTAATAGATATGGAAATTAAGAATATAAAATCTGATCTGAACCCCATCTATTATATTTGGATAAAAAAAAATAAGGAACAATAAAGTAAAGCAAAGTTTACAGGGAGTTAATTTGAGATTTCAAAAAATATACGGAAGCAAATGCAAATGAGGCCGTGCCTAGAAAAATTACTATATTAGCGAACTGAGAGAGGGGGAAGGCATTAGTGGGGACCGCTGGGATTCCTCTTCGGCCCCGATACGATCGCCATCCGTCCTAGGGTTCGCCGTCCGGCAGCTCCTTGGTACGGCGGCCCTCCTGGCCCTTCCTCGGCCTGCGTAACTGCCCTCCTTGATGCAGGACAGCGCGGCCGCGGAGGACGGCGACAAGGAGACTTTCGCGAAGAAGCCGCGCCACTGCGAAGCAAAGATGCCCCTTGCTGATTCCAACGAAGACTCCTTCTTCTTTCCCGTGGAGGAGATCGTCCAGTACCCGCTGCCGGGATACGTCGCCCCCTCCGCCATCAGCTTCAGCCCTGATGGGCGCCTGATCTCCTATCTCTTTAGCCCCGATGGTACCCTCCATCGTAAAGTCTTCGTCTTTGACGTTGCTTCGCGGCGGCAAGAGCTGGTGTTTAGCCCACCTGATGGAGGCGGACTCGACGAGAATAATCTCTCGGCTGAAGAGAAGCTGAGGCGGGAGAGGTCAAGGGAGAGGGGATTGGGTGTCACGAGGTACGAGTGGAAGGCGAGGTCAACGTCCTCTTCTTGCTTTCCTCCAGGGAAGCCCACTATCATGGTGCCATTGCCAAATGGGGTCTGTGCTCTGCCCTATTTCCTGATTTGATTGGGTAGTGTTGAAATGCATCATTAAAATACTTCATCAGAAGTAGTTAGCCTATGTGCTGAACTGGCTGACCTTAAACTTTCTTCTTTGAGACAGAGATATCAAGTGATCATTATCTGTTTCATCAGGTATATTTCCAGGAAATATCAGGTTCAGAGCCAGAGCTCAAGCTGACATGTTGTGCTGGTTCGCCAATCATTGACCCGCATCTATCACCAGATGGAAGCAAGCTCGCATATGTCAGAGACGATGAACTCCACGTTTTGAATCTGTCTGGTGGGGAACCTAACCAATTAACTTTTGGAGCAAGTGCAAACCAAAAGGTTGGATGTTCGTATCTTGTTAATGCGTTACACATGGTTGAATTTACCTTACTAGTTTTGGTGTTTGGAAAATAAAATCAAGCACTTGTGGTATGTAGTAGTATGTATCCAATATTATCCTCTGTTTTGCTCTGGTAACCTTAAATACTTTGGTTTGTCTTGTAACTGGCATTTAACCATTTGGACGAGTTCCATTTAGTATACCAAATAATGAGTAATGAAGTGTACTTGTAGAAGATCATGGTTCAATGTTTTCTTTAAGTTATCTCCTGTTGCTTATGTAGCTTGGTTGTCTTATCATAACCCTGGGACGGGTTGGCGGGGCGCTGGCGGTGAGCGAAGTCGCCTTTTTCCACCAATTGGTTGTCTTATCATAAGATGTATCAGGTTCCCGAAACCTGTTTTCTATTCAAAGGAAATTTATCTTTCAGCAGTTCCTATAGAAAAAGGCTTTCAGAAGGTTTCACAGATCAAGATGGTTGCTGGGTAGAAATGTTGATTCCTTGCACATTATATGGAATATGTGCAATTTCCTTGCACATTATATGGATTATATGACAGAACTAGATTTTTCTTTTTGGTAGGGAACCACAAAAAATATAATTAAAAAAACTACTGAAAAAAGATAGATCTCAAATTAGTATTTAATATTAAAAATGATGTTATCTTTTGAAATCTTGTTCTCATTGCATTAATTAGGAGAATCTAGGATAAATGTGTAACATATTTCCCTTTTTGTTCGGCATTGAACAATCGATGAACAACATATTATATCATTGCTTTGGATGTGAAGCACAAACACACTCAAACTCTACTACTTTTAGCGGACCTTTTTTTCGTTCTTCCAATAATATGGTTGTGAAGTTTAAACTATTGCAATTCCCCTAGCTACAAAACAGAAATAATTTCAGGTGGCCATTTTTTGAGTACTGCGCTTGAATTTAGATCTATTTCATATCTACTCTAATTTGTAGGATTCTTCTATTCTTTGTACTTGTCATATTAGCATACAATGAAATAAGTATAGTAGGATAAACTTTGAAATGCATTGATCTAACCAAACTACATATCTTAGGATACAAGAACCCTTTCCTTTTACTTCCTAATGGTTGTTTTTATTTAAAATAAGTGAAAAATTATCAAGAGCTGTAATGAAACTATAGTTTTGAGGCTGTACCATCCATGTGGAAGATTGATGGTGGAAGTTGAAACTATTCAATATTTTTTTCATACAGAAACTAGTACAGTGATACATAAATAATAAAACAGGCAATGCACTTTCTCAAAAGACCGAGTTTCTGTGTTTCCCCAAGATATCAAAGGCCAAAATCAATGTTCGCAATGGCGGTCGAGGGGCCGACTAGGCGCCGCCTGGGCGGGAGGCATGCATCAACCGTGCCGCTTCATGCTGAGATGATCCTTTAGGCGGTAATTCACCTTCTACCAATGTTGCGCTTGGAACCGCCACTGTTGCTACCGCTATTGTCGTTTCACCACCTCAATCCGTCCAAATGCATCGCTTGGGCTCGACGATGAGTCTGGACGGTCTCTGGCTTGTGACGCGTTCAGATGCGTTGCGCAAACTCAGAAGCGTTGACTGAGCTCGGCGATGGGCTCGAATGCGTTGAGCGCGTCACCGTGCCTTGCTGAAGGCGTCCCCCCGACGTGGCGACAGGCCCAAACGAGTTGCTCGAACCCGACGCCCGGGCTAGCGACGCGTCCAAACTCATTGCATGGTCCCAGTGATGCCTCAAACTCGTCGCCCGACTGAAATAGGTATGCGGGTAAGTTGTAAGTTAGGATTTAATTAAATTATTTTAGGTTAATAATTTTAATTAATTCCTAGTTATGATTGAGATAACTTAAATAGATTTAATTAAAACCTAATAAAATTACCACATAATTTAATATATAAATAGCTATATTATATTTTTGAATTTTAAATTTTAAATATTAATATTAAAATTTAAATTTCTAATTAATATATTTATTAAAAGTAAATATTATAAAGAATAATGATTATTTATATTATTATGTATAAAAATAGTAAAAAAAAATTAACTGCCTAGGCGGCCAAGGTGGTAGGCGGGACTGCCTCGCCACCTCCTACCGTCATCTACAACACTTGCCAAAATTCATTGTTGGATTCATGCATACCAAGCGAAGTTGGGTGAGAAGTGATGCCAACTTCATGGTCTCAGAGAAATATAGCAGCCTCAGAGAGCACATAACTCAAGCCAGATCATGGATAGAAGTAGGAAAAGCTTGGAAAGGACCAAGGAAGAGGTAGAAGGAAAGGAAGTGTTGGGATTTGGAAACATGCTAGGAGACCTTGATATGCCAACTAAATGCATAGGATACTGATTTAGGTCCCAGCGACAAGGAAAATGGAGGTGGTCGTTGCAATTACAATACGGTAAGAGGGGACTGCAATACGAGCAAGAATCATAGGGATGACCATGATTTTTTTCCCCATATTCTTAGGGCAACACCTGTATTATTCGGTGGATTGTGTTGAGGCACCTCTCTACTTCATGAAAAGGTCCGCTTACCTTCTGAAAAATTATGTTAGACATGTGCCATTCTATAATATAGTTTGTTTTCCAACCAGGAGAATTGGCCAATTTCTCACTTCTGGTCCAATTTATTCGGTTGGATTTTATTGTGTTGTAAAACTTGTCCTGTTGTTGTTCAATGCACTGTTAATGTCAAATTGAAGTTGGGTGATTGGGAGGTCCATGCCCATACATGCAAATTTTGCTAGACAAAGGAACTTTCTGCTAATCCATGTGTCCAACAAAGATTATGCTAGAGAAGTTGTAATGCAGCACAAAAGAAGCCCGATACTCTACATATTTCTGTAATGACTGTTGAATGAAATACAGTGGCAATATGTGAGCTCCTAGAAATTCTTGGTAGCTGCATCAGCATAGTCATGGCAAGGCACCCAGTTCTTTTAGTTACAGTACTGCTTGGAGTTGGGAGGTATATTAGTGATAAGGCTGTCTATATCCTTGGAATATGCTGATCATCCTGAGTTTGCTAAAAAACTCATTGTTAAAACCCTCTCTTTACTGTATTCTATGAGCTCATTAGATTGTCTATAGATATTCTTGAAATACTGTCTTCAGAAACAGATGTTAGGAAAATATACCTTCAGAAAAAAAGATTAGACATAGTACTATTATATTGAAGCAACATAGCATGTCACTAACTGATTTGGAGTTAACTCTTTGCAATGTTTGTATTCGGGTTCACTATGCACAAAGCAGTGCATCTCTTGATGTATTTTTTCTCTCCTGATTTTCTTATAAACTAGGATTATTTCTATACAAATTTTGCAGATTGTATATGCTGTGAGCTTGAATTTATATGCACGCATTGTCATGGTTGCTATCGCACCTACGCTTGTTTTTGTTAATAAACTTACTATATATGAATCTCTTATTTGATGTCTTCATTCAGAGTATCTAATAGTTCTGATCTGTTCTGTTTTCAGACTCATGGTCTTGCTGAATACATTGCTCAGGTGCAACTTTTCTCCTCTCTCTGAAATTATAAACATTCTCATGCTATACCATTGAAAATCAATTTATTGTTCTACGGATTATTTCTTTGGTCATAGGAAGAGATGGATAGGAAGATTGGATTTTGGTGGTCTCTTGATAGCAAGTATATTGCATTTGCTGAGGTTGACTCAGCTGAGATCCCTCTTTTCAGAATCATGCACCAGGGGAAAAGTTCAGTTGGCGTAGATGCACAGGAAGACCATGCATACCCATTTGCTGGAGCTGCTAATGTAAAGGTTCGACTCGGAGTGGTCCCTGCCTCTGGTGGTGAAGTTACTTGGATGGACCTTATTTGTGGATTATCAAGTGAAGCTGGTGGAGATGCAGAATATCTAGCTAGAGTCAATTGGATGCCAGATAATTCTCTTATAGCTCAGGTCCTCAACAGGTCCCATTCCAAATTAGAGATTTTTAAGTATGATATTGAGACTGGACAAAAGGAAATTTTACTTGTAGAAGAGCACGATATCTGGATAAACTTGCATGATTGCTTCACACCTTTAGATAAAGGAGTGAATAATTTTGCTGGTGGTTTCATTTGGGCAAGTGAAAAGACTGGTTTTAGGCACCTCTACCTTCATGACAAGAGTGGGGCTTGTTTAGGACCCATTACACAAGGTGATTGGATGGTTGAGCAAATTGCCGGTGTAAATGAAAATGCAGGTCTTATTTACTTCACTGGCACCATGGATGGGCCATTGGAATTTAACTTATATTGCACTAGCCTTATTCCAGACTGGACTGTTCCTTTAAAACCACCAATGAGGTTGACTCAGGGCAGTGGAAGACATGCAGTTATCCTTGATCATCAGATGCAGAGATTTGTTGATGTCCATGATTCTCTTAACTCTCCTCCCAGAGTAACCCTTTGTTCCTTGCACGATGGGAGTCTGATACTTCCGTTATATGAGCAGCCGCTCACTGTTCCTCGTTTTAGAAAGTTACAACTTCTATCACCTGAGATTGTGCAAATATCTGCTAAAGATGGTACAACTTTGTATGGGGCTTTATACAAACCTGATGCAAAAACATTTGGCCCACCTCCATATAAAGCATTGATTGGTGTTTATGGTGGTCCTAGTGTCCAGCTTGTGGTTGATTCATGGATAAATACAGTTGACATGAGAGCGCAATACCTACGGAATAAGGGAATCTTAGTGTGGAAGGTAAATCTGTTTGCTATTGTCTTTTGTTTTTAAGTTTCTAGACTAAAATATACTCTCTATATTCTGCCATCTAATTTATTTTTTAATTAGTAGATTTTTGTTAAAGATGCATATCCAATAGCAGGGTAAGATAAAATGGGAGCTGTTTGAGTTACTGTTGTTGATTTCTAGTACCATGTATTCTTCCAAAAACACAATTAGCTTCTTTTATTTATTTGTCATTTTTTGTACTTGTTCTTCATGGATTCTTGAAATTGTTGGGTATATAGTAAAGTTCTATTTCAAAATCAAAGCACTTTAAAGTTAAAGTTGTTCATTCCAGATTTTTTGATCAAATCAGTCTGAATATAGTGAACTATATAACTTCAGTTTGTGAATATTTCTTTGTGTAGTTCATATATATATTTTATACTGTATGTTTTTCTAATTTTATTTGCTGAAAAATATAAAAAAACTTAGCTTGCAAAAATAAAATATTGTTGCTGTATCTCATATTACAAGGTTACAACCAATATTAGGATGGGGCTAGAGTTTGTGTATCGTGAGTGCATGGAAGCTTGCATTCATACTGTGCCGATCTCATTGGTTACCTGCAGTGTGCATGGCTTATATGCTTTTTCAGATATTTTAGTTACTATTTTGAGCAGAAGTCCAATCAATGGGAAGAACTGATGATAGAATGGTTCAATATGAGATAGGAGAGTCCCAACAAACTCAAATATTAGCCAATTTACCATTTTTCACTTCACATTTACTTTTTTTTCTTTCTTTGTTGTTTGTTTGTGTACAGTTGTTTCTTTCTATGTCGACCTCCAAGCTACAAAATAGTCTCAATCTTTAGCAGTTAGCACTCACTTCTCTTTGCAAGCTAGCCTGGTGCCCCATGAACCAACTCTTCTCAGAATCTAGGATAAAGACTCAAACCTGTCTCTTGAGCTTGGTTAGCTCCTTTTGTTCGCATGCAATTCTCTCTTTCCTTCCTGCAGTGACTTACAAGATACAAAATAACTCAATCTTTATGATTCAACTTCTCTTTCCAAGCTAGTCCCAGTGTCCCATAAACAAGTTCTTCTCAGAAACTGGGGTAGAGACTCAGAGCTGTCTCTTGAGCTTGGATAGTTCCTTTAACATTGATTACCAAATTAGCATGGAATTACCATTCAATTTTCTTTATTGCGTGGTTAGCTACTCAGTTTTGTAGCATTTTAACCTCTTAATTAATTGACAAAGTAGAGCCAAGCTTCATAACCTCTGTTGACAAATTTACATTCTAGGAATCTGTTTCCAGCTTTCATCATCCAGATTTTTAGCTTTTAAACCCTTAACTAATTGACAAAGTAGATCCAAGATTCATAACCTCTGTTGATTCGCATTCTATGGGGATCTATTCCCACCTTTCATTTTGGCCCTATTTGCCCTCCTTGAGTCTGTATGTGCTAACTGGAACTGGTTTGTGGCAATATTCCCACAATCATGAGATACTATGTTGAATCTAGTTAGTCAGATTTGTATATTAGCTACTTTTTTGTTAAAAGCTGAGGTGTATAACTTTTCAGCATAGGCTAAGTTTTGTTTTCTCAGGTAAGGTGCCTACAGTTACCTGTACTATGACCATTTCTATTCAAATAAGTATTCTTTAGCTCACGCAATGTGTATAAACTTATGTCAAATTGATTAAATTGGCCAGGTTACAAACTGAATTGGAGACTTTAGAGAAAATAGGAGGCACATGTATTTACAAGTAAACTACACGGGTTGTATATATAATTAACCCTTTTTATTTTACATCCAAATGAATCACATTCTTGTTAGCTGACCAGGTTTTGTCACCATGGATAGAAGAGCAACTGTACAATGTCATTAACTTTATGGTTTAAGTGTAGATTGATATTGGTTGGCATGACTGGGATGTACCATTTTGATCACTGACTGATATTGCACGGGTAAATATGGTTATGTTGTTCATGCCCAACACAAGTTCAGTGGTATATACTGCGATAGACATGTCTCATCTTGTTGCCATATAAAACCTGATTGAGATACTGCTGATGCTTCAATTATTGCTGTCAATCACGGGAAAGAGATGAAATACTATAAAAAGAGAGGAGGGAAAAAGTGAAGCAGCAATTTTGAAGCATCAGCGATTGGGGGGGGTTGGAGTTTCCAATTGTGCTAGTCTAAGTCCAACCTTCACCAATTAATGACATTATTTATGGAAATTGAGGAACTAGTTTCAATACTAGATGTCCTGAGAATACTATTTAATCTAGATTTTGGAAAATTACTATGTTTGCCACACTAGGATGCTACAAGAGTCAATATTCTCGTTCGATGAAAGGTATTCATTTTGGAATTAGTAAGTATAATCAGTAGTCTTGTTTGGTATACTTTTCTAACTCATTGATCTTGGCATGATTTAATGTGTGCCAAAGCTTTTTGTGTGTGCTGTGTTGCCATGACACAATAGAGTACCTAAACTGTATTGTTCTGGTTGGAGTCAGAATGATACTTCATTGCTTAACTGTATTCATGAATCTCTATGTCATGTCATAGTAGATAGTCATATGATTGTTTGTCATGAATGGCCCCTGAAAAAACTACCGCTTGCAACAATTGTTTTGCCTATCTCTGCTATAATCGATCCAGTTGCTCTATAATAAATGATTATGGTGCAGAACATGACAAGGACAATTTTTCCTTCTGTAATGCAGCTAGATAACAGAGGGACTGCAAGGCGAGGATTGAAGTTTGAGGGCCATCTGAAGCACAACTTTGGCCAGGTGGACGTGGAAGATCAAGTGGCAGGTGTAGAGTGGCTTGTGAAGCAAGGCCTTGCCAAAGCAGACCATATTGGTATATATGGTTGGAGCTATGGGGGCTTTCTGTCAGCAATGAGCCTGGCAAGGTTTCCCAACACTTTCTG
>JBBPFP011243336.1:0-10579 GCA_037974795.1 Kaempferia galanga
TTAAGAGCACGTACAGATAATAAAACCTAGGGTCTTGATTCAATCATGTAGTCAGCAATAGATTGAATCACCTCTATGTCGGTCCAGCTCAATACAACTAATGTACTAATGTAACTCTAAGGTCAAGATAAACCAATACCAAGTCACACTACAACCATGCCAATGGTTTGTCCAAGTCCATCTTGGTTGTGAGCCTATACTTATACTCTACAAGGTACTGACAACATGATCTTCTGTGTCACACCAAGTACCATGTTGTCTACAATGTGAAGTATTAGACAGTACTGCATATCACTAATATAAAATACAATAAATGATCATGATTCTTATTTCAAAATAACATGTCTATACAAAAGGGCTAGTCTTTTCAGTATACATTCCAACAATGCTTTGGTTAATCTTATTGAATCTTTACTTTTGTCATTATATCCTCATATATTCCTTTAATTAGTTTAATATATGCTATGCTAACCAAACATTGAAATCTCGTGTCGAGCGATTGAAACAGATGAAATATTTCGGTCTGCCCAATTGGAATGACCAGACACCAAGCCTAATGATAGTCGTGGAGGAATAGTGCGACCCCGCGGCTACGCGACCCACGGCTGCACGAGCCTCGCGGCCCCGCGACCCCTACGACCATGCTGAGGTCTCCTTGTTGGGGTTTTAATTAAAATTGAACTTAGTTTTATTATCTCAATCAACTCCTAGTTAGGGATCGCCTAGAGAGACTTAATTAAACCCTAATAAAATTATCTAATTAATTATATATTTAATTTATTTTAATTCTAAACATATATAATAATTTATTTATCTATCTCCTAGATATGCTATTATGATTCAATCAATCCCTAACTTAAATAAATAGCTAAATATAATTTTAATAAAATTATCCTATTAAAAATGTATAAAAATTTATTTAAAATACTAAGGTGGCATTTGATTCTTTTTTAGGAATCAGAATGGAAATGAGAATGATAGTATTGTGGATGAGAATGGGTATGAGCATGAATATCATTCTTAAAAATAATGTTTACTTAGTTGAATATTTTTTATAGGAATGAACCAAAATTTTCTTTTTTACTCTGAGAGGAAATAAGATAAAAAATTAGATATGAGACAGTTGAATGTGAGAAAAATACGAGAGAATAAGGTGAGAGAAAGTGTGATGTGAGAGAAAGTGATGGGGGAGATTAGGGAGAGAGAGGAGTATGATGAGAGAGAGTATTATGAGAGAGTAACGAGAGAGTGTGTGATGGGTGAGATTGAAGAGACAAAGTATGATGAGAGAAGATGAGGAGAGAGAATGTGATGAGAGAAATTGAGGAGAGAGAATGTATGATGAGAGAGAATGAAGAGGGAGAAAGTGTGATGAGAGAAAATGAGGAGTGTGTGATCAAAGAGAATACTGGTGAGAGAGAACAGGATATAGAGAGTGTGATGAGAGAGAAAATGATAAAAAAGTGATGAGAGAGAATGGGGAGAAAGTACGATGAGAAGGAAACTGTGATAAGAGAATGAGGAGAGAGAAAATATAATAAGAGAATAAGGAAAGAGAAAGTGATATTAAAGAAACTTGAAAAAATATTTGAAAGGTATTTCGTCCAAAATAATTTAGACGATATCTAAGTTTTTGGATATGATGAAACCCAAGGGAGGAGATGGGTTTCATCGATATCCAAGTTTTTAGGTTTTATTTCAAAATTTGATTCTCATTCCCATCAAACATACACAAGGTTTGGGAATGAATCCATTTCTTCATTCCTAAACTCCTAAACCGAATGCCACCTAAAATTTTTATATATTGCTAAAACCCTCTATCGGGATCTCAGTGCCGCGATGACCTCTATAGGCCACTCTAGTTAAGATTCACCACAACTGTGATTTTTTAGTTAATTTTTTATTTTTGTAAATATGCATTTTTTTATAAATAACTAATTTAATAATAGTTATAAAATATTAAAAATTATATCAGAATTTTTAAATAATTTTAAAATTTAATAAATATTTTTATAAAATAATTTTAAAATTAAATATGAATTAAAAATAATCTAAAAATAAAAAAATAATTCTTAAACATTTCATAAACATTTCAAATAGTTTTTTATTAAACTTTACAAATACATAAAAAAAATTAATATAAGATTTTCAAATAATTTTATATTTATTTTTAGTCTTTCAAATGATTTTATAATTTTAAATTTAGTTTTAAATTTTAAAATTTCTTATTTTTTAAATAATTTTTATAAAAATTTAATAAACATTATTTTATAAGAAAATATTGAAATATAAATTCAATATCTCAAAATATAAAACATATTTAAGAATCAAATATTAGTAAAATTAATATACATTTATATTTAAAATTAAAAAAATACTGTAACTATAATAGTACGATACCGAAACAGTATTATATCAGTTTAGGACCGAAATTTCGATACGGGTTGAGAATTTAAACCTAGCCGTTAACACCTCTCGTTTCTAGAATTTTTCGTATAATTTCTCTTGAGATTCTATCGTGAGTTTTTCAACGAATATCATGTTTATGTCTTGCTTCTTTATCCGATACTTTTCAATTAAGTGTATGAGAAGATGTATAACTTATATATATATATATATTATAGTCTTTTGTAAAGAAAGGTAAGACTACGTACAATAGACCCGTCCCCATGACCTGGCATGGGTAGAAGCATTGTCCTTGTTTTTTTTCACTATTTCTATTTTAATTGTTGATCAATATTTAGAGTTAATATTATAACTCCAAATTGTCATCTTTTATTATATATTAAGATAATTTTCTATCAATACTATTCAATTGACATGTATAGATGACACAAATGGTATAAATATCCGTGTATAAATGTCACAAATGATACAAGTATTAACATTCATAAATGTTACAAATAATATAAAATCAATTAAGAAATGAATCACGGGAGTGGCGGGCCAACTTGACGGAGCCAACCAAATTGACGACTTTATTCCTCATGATCTCGCACTGGCGGGAGTTTCATACATCGGCTTGCTTTTTTTATAACCCATTTCACTATTTTAAATATTACTTTAATCCCTTTTCAAAAATAATTATACAAGCTATATAATCTATTTTATTTATTTAATCATACACAAAGACATATATGGAAGTCAAAGATAAATTTACATACCTCTATATACCGTAAAAAGTTTCAAGTGTCGGCAAGTCCCTATGTTCCACTCGAACTCGTATCTATAAGCACAATATGAAAATAACTTAGAAAACTTGAAATAATATCCAATGTTGATGATAACACAAAATTCTTAACATTAATAGAGTACATTTATGGCTGAGTATTAGATTAAAATCAAATCGACTGAAACGGAATAAATTGAAAATCGAATAAACTGAAAATTTTCGAGCAAATCGGACCGATTGAATTTTCTGATAAAAACTGAACCTATAAAATATCGGTTAATTTGGTTTTCGACCTAATTAACCAAATTGGCCAAATTTTTTCCACACGAAGGGGCTATTAAAAAAACTTGAAATACTCTTCTAAATTTAATCTTTCTCCTTTTTGCTTTCAATTTTTTCACCATCAATCTAATTTAAACATTGGAAGGATTTTATCTGAATCCTACTACCCTCTATTCCAACCTTAAGAAATTGTTGACCAACTCATTCCTCTATCTCAGCAGCAACAGATTTCAGCTGCATCACAATATCTTTACAAGAAACCGAACCAAATTTAAAAATTCAGTTGGTTTTATTCGATTTAACCGAAATTTTGCTCATTGCTAGGTACACAAGCAATCCATAAATTACCTTGTTAATGTAGGATCGAAAGTGCTATGGGAGGTAAACGATTGTGCCTTTTTCATGTATTTCGTAAAATAATCTCGTAAATAAACGGAGATAAATGCAGCTGAATAAAGATATAATAGAAAGAAAATAAACAATGCGAACACAACTAAGTTTTACTTAGTTAGGAGCCTTTGACGACTCCTACTCTAAGGCCACACTCTTTGAGTGTTATTTTGGGCAATCCACTATCAATTCAAAAATCACAATTACACAAGTAAATTACAAGAATATCATTTAAGTGAAAAAATAAAATATACCGACGACTTTGGAATTACGAGTCTTGCTTTTTATCGTCGGAATCGCATCGTGGAGTCGTAGGATTGTCTTTGGAGTAGCGCTCAAGAGTAGAAGCATAAGAATGTGTTCACTTTCATGTGTTGCTCGAACACCTCTTTTATAAGGTACTGATAGCGCCTCCAATGCCATCTAAGGCGCCTCCGGTGATGAAGTTTTATCCCCGAAGATAAGCTCCACATTTTGCGAAGTTTATCCCTTTGAAGGCTTCTTCAAGCACTCTAAGGCGCCTTCGCTTGCTCCAAGGCGCCATCAGTTGTATAGAAGGTGCCTCCGCGCCTCTCTGTGTGGGCCTTCATTCAAGGCTACCGAGGTGCCTCTAGCACCGTTGGAGGTGCCTCGAACACTGTTCATCCAAGGTGTTCTTTGTCCATTTCATTTCCTGTAAGGCATATTAGTCCAAATACCAAATATATCCTATAAAACAAAGTTAGCACAATAAAATGAATTATTTGACAGTTAAGGGACTGTCCGGTTCTCACTTTTCGATTTTTACCGAAAGTCAGACCGACGCCTACTATTCCCTCTCGGGGAAAACGTCTTCACCTACTCTTCTCACCTGTCGCCACCCGGTTCTCTAGACCGTTTGAATTTTTGTTTAGCATCCGAGACTCAGGACTTTCCGCTTGACGTTCGATGCCTGATCTGTCTAGTCTTTCATCTAGTATTCGCGACCTCCAGGATTTTCACCTATGTCTGATCCCGACCCGTAGGATTTCCCGCTTGACGTCCTCGACCCGCCAAGTCTTTCTTGCCTAGCCGCAACTAAGGCTTTCCACAACCTAGGGTTACCTCCTCCTAGGTAGGGTTACCTCCCCTAGAGTTTTCCTCTTGCCTAAGATCACTTAGGACTTTCCTGTACACTTGGTTCAGCTTGTTAGAACAATAATAACACTTAACTTTCAACCCTTTGTCATTATCAAAACTTAGGTTTGATCATTGGTGCACCCTGCACCAATAGTTAACTCGATATAATCCCATTCCTACACAAGACATGTCACAATCAAACGATAATTTAGTTTTCAACTTCCCATTCTAAATTAGGTGTAAATTGGAAATCTAATAGAATATTTATCTCTCTCAACCAATGAAATGAGGGAGCGATTCTATTAATATGAAAGCATGAGCCAGTTAAACCTAATTAAATATAGTGATACGAATCAATTTCTTCTCTATCATTCATACACATTTCTAACCAATTTTACCTTTACTGCTGTTGAAGGCTTGAAAATGAGTAAAGTCAGATAGCCGGCGTGGCTTTTCCTCTTGGCTAAAAGGGATGGCTGGTGGTTCTTGCCCTTGGCTTTAGCATCGAGCGACAGTGGATGGTAGCACTTGTTGTGATAAACAGCAGCAACAAAACTTGCTACTCACGTGCTGCTGTTGGCTGGAAATATTTGCTGCTGTGAAGAGAAGAATTGCTGGAATCTGGTGCTGTTGCTGGAAAAGAAGGAAAACAGTTGCTGTTGACCGAAGAAGAAAAAGAAGCTGCTTGGTTTATGGAAAGAAATGAGCATCTGTGAAGGAGATGCCCTGTTGCTGGAAAAACCAGAAAGGAGGAAAGAAAGCTGCTGCTTGTTTGCTAAAGAAACTGGAAAAAGAGAATGCCTCTGTAGAATTTGGTACTGAAATTGTTGGAGATTAAGTTGTTGGAGAAGAGAAAAGGAAATCTGCTGCTGTGTATCTGGAAAGAGGGCAGGTTGCTAGTCGTGGTGACTTGATTATAAAAAAAGAGTTAGGACTGCTTCAGGATCTTGTGCTGGAAGCGAGGAAGGAGGAGGAGAAGAGGGAGAAGATGGCTGCTGGAAATCCAGAGAAGGTGCTGTTGCTGCCGGGAAGAAAAAGGAGTAGGGGAGAAATAGAGAGGGAGGGGGAGTTCAACAAAGAGGAGAAGGAGGTGGCAGTTCAATGGTGGAAGAGAAAAGAATATGAGAAAAATCTTCTCAAATTTTCTCTACTTTGTTTTAAATTGATTGAACTACTTTAACCAATTAAAAATTTGGTTCCACCATAATTTAACTAAATAAACTCTAAATTAACCCGGTGTGAACCCACGTAACCCTTATATCAACTACTACCCGATGGATTTGATCCAAATGCAATCCGACTTCTAACTCGACACCCACATTCCATGTTGAACTATTTGGTTCATTTTATTTTGTCGATGTTAGAAAAACTCAAGTTTGATACTTTATCAGTTCAAAATATTATTATTATTATTTTGTTATCAATATTATTAATTAATTTTTTTAATGAAAGTTAGCATTTAACAAAAATAGTCTTTTTTGGATGATTTGATCTTATTTCAAGTCTATATGGAAGGGGCTAGAATTCTATTTATTGAATCATCCTAAGTTAATAATATTTTTGTTTTTTGTGGGTTGAGAGGTTGTGGTTTTGGCTGCATTATTAGTTTTTGTTGCATTAATCTAGGATAATGACACAATACTAGAATTAGAAATCAATTAAAAAATTTGAAAATTTTATAAATTCATCTAAGTTTTTAAAATTTATTTTATATAGTTTTAGAGAGAAATCAGGTTTTTAAAGGTTCATTGTATTTTTAGAGATAAAATAGATGACTTGTCATTATTTTGAGTCTATAAAAGGGGATAGAATGTATTGAATAATATTGAGTTTAATACATTTTTCCTTTGTGTGAGTAGAGACTGAATTAGTGCTTTTGGCGACATAATTAGTTTGCTCTACATCAATCAAAGAGAACGATGCACTTCAAGAACTGGGGATCAATTCAAAATTATTCTTTTTAATTTTCTAGTTTGCAAAATTGTAAGTTTTTAAATTTCAAAAAGTTTTTTAAAATAATTTTTAGAGGGAGATTAGATCTTTTAAAGGCTTAATATGTTTAGAACTTTTTCTTAGACGTTTTAGTCCATCTTGAGTCTATCAAGGGGATTAGGATCCTATATGTTAAATAATTTTGAGATTAATATTATTTTTCCTCTTTGTGGCTCAACAATTTGATTTGTAGATATACATGATTAGTTTGTGTTGCATCAATTGTGGAGAATTGTGCATTCCTAGTATTAGAGATAATTTTAAAGGTTCCTTCTAAAATTTTATAGTTTGTAAATGCTCAATGTTTTTAAATTTTAAATGTATGTTATAGTTTTTAGACGGAAGTTCGGCTTTTTAAGGTTTATTATAATTTTTGGAGATGATATAAACGGTTGGAAATTTTGTCATTAAAGTTTTTGATTTAGTCATAATTGTAGAATATTCCATGATTAAACCTTGATTTAGTCATAATTGTAGAATATTCCATTTCTTATGGAAATATAGATTGTAAAAATATATAAATTATGAAAAAAATAAGAAAGGATAATCTGTCAAATGTTGGCTTTAATTAGTTTCCTTATTAGCTTTAATTAGTTTCCTTTTTATTATAAATTCTCTATAAAATAGGAGAGCCTTGTAACAATTCATGTGTCTGAGAAATAAATTATTTTTTCCTCATATTTTCTAAGTTGGTGTCAGAGCAGTGTTTAAATTGTAGTAGCCATGTCAGAAGTCACGTCCGAAACCACTACAATCCTTGCCATTATCTTGCAATATCATTCAAACTCTCAGTCGGTCCAAATCACCACCATCCGCCTGAATGGTGAGAACTTCCTCCTGTGGTCACAATTCGTCCGAATGCATATCCGTGGGCAAGGAAAAATCGGTTATATCACGGGTGACAAGAAAACTTTTGCTGTTAATGATTCGCTGCATGCCACATGGTATGTTGAAAATTCGATGCTTATAACATGGCTAGTCAACTCCATGGAGGAGGTTATAAGTACCAATTACATGTGCTATCATACTGCAAAAGAGTTGTGAGATAATGTTAGTCAGATGTATTCTGACCTCGCTAACCAATCTCAAGTTTTTGAATTTACTTTAAAGTTGGGGAAATTCATCTAGGAGATGATTCCGTCACCAAATATTTCTTCATTAAAAAAGTTGTGGCAGGATCTTGACATGTTCGGCACATACTAATGGAAATCTACTGATGACTTTAACCACCAAAAGAAAACTATGGAAGACAGCTAGGCTGTTTTTATAAATTTCTTGCTAGTCTCAATGTCGAATTTGATAAAGTACAAGGAAGGATTATTGGTGAAGTATTTGCCAAAGTCAGAAGAGAAGAAACCCGAAGGAGTGTAATGCTCGGGAAAAGGAGTGTCAGTGAGTCAATTGAAAATTCTACCTTATTTACTGATGCTACCTACAAGGCTGCAAATTACCAGTGCAGGTATAATGATAAGCCGCGGGTTTTGTGTGATTTCTGCAACAAGCCTCGCCATACATGTGAGACATGTTGGAAAATTCTTGGCAAACCTGCCAACTGGAAAAGCAGTAAGGAGAGAAGAATAGTGGAATTCCTACTGCTAATGAAGCCTCCCTTCAACAAAGAGCAGATGGATCAACTCTTGAAGCTAATAAAATTCAACTTCTTATTTGGTATTCCTTGTGTTTCCTTGGCATAAACAAGTAGCAATCCAACTTCTCTTCTCTCCTATTCAAACTCCTCTTCGTGGATCACTGATTCTGGAGCCACAGATCATATGTCTAGTTGCTCTCACTTATTTGATACTTATTCCCTTTGTTCTGGAAATGAGAAAATTTGAATCACCGATGATACTTTCACTTATTGCAGGAAAAGTACTTATTAGACTGACCGAAAAATTGAATCTCAATTCTATTTTTCATGTTCCTAAATTAGCTTGCAACATTTTGTCTGTTAATAAACTATCTAAAGATTCTAATTGCCATTATATTTCTTGAATCACATTGTGAATTTCAGGACCAAACTAGGGGATAATGATTGAGCATGCTAGGATGATTGAAGGTCTCTATTACGGGGATGAAATACTTGTTAGTAATAAAAAAGCTCAGAGCTTTAATAATATTAGTTCAAACTTAGTTTGAGAAAAAATAATGCTATGGCACTATAGACGAGGACATCCAAGCTTTTCTTATCTAAAAACCTTATTTCTAGAATTATTTAAAGGTATTGATTAATCTTGTTTACACTGTGAAACTTATTTTTTATTTTTTTTGTTTGCAAAATTTCATGATTCAAGTTATTTGCTAAAAAATTACCAGGCCTCTAAACCTTTTTATTTGATTTATAGTAATGTTTGGGGGCCATCTAAAATTATTACTCTTTCGGGAAAAAATTGTTTATAACATTTATTGATGACCATACACGTTTATGTTGGATTTATATGAAGAATAACAAATCTGAAGTGAGAAATTTGTTTAAAAATTTTTACACTATGATTGAAAATCAATTTCAAACTAAAATTTGTATTTTACATTTTGACAATGGAACAAAATATTTTATGAGCACTTAGGATGATTTTTTACATTTTTCATCAATCTACTTGCCGGGATACCCCTCATTAAAATGACATTACAGAACGAAAAAATAAACATTTACTTGAAGCAGCACGTGCTATAATGTTTTATATGATTGTTCCTAAGTATTTATGGGGTGAAGCAATTTTAACACCCTCTTATTTGATAAATAGGATGCCTACTAAGGTGTTAGAATACAAACCACCTTTTGATTGTCTTAAAATTTTTTTTCCCCTGAAATTAGATTGTTTTATGATTTATCTGTCAATCTTTTTGGATGTACTATTTATGTTCATGTTCCATGTCAATTTTGTTTAAAACTTGAACCACGTGCTATAAAATGCGTATTCTTGGGTTATTCGTCAAACAAAAAGGGGTAGAAGTGTTACAATCCTCAAATAAAAAAATTTATTGTGAGCATGGATGTATCTTTTTTAGAAACAAAACTGTATTTTACCAAAAATTCTCTTTAGGAGGAGACAAGTGAAGTAAAAGACAATTTTTGGGACATTTCGATCCCACTTCCTAATGTCATTTTTTCAGCCAATCTTGAAAATAATCACCTACCTCTAGTGCCGAGTATTGGACATTCTCGATCAGGGGAGAAATTCTACAAACTGATCGTCGTGATTGAATTCTGAGCTTCAGGTTTATACTCAAGCTTCTAAACAAGCTCTGTGCTTTGGCACCGAAATTTTAGGTAACTCTATCCCAAGTCCAGTTTTGATTCCTCCGTCTAATTATTCACCTACTATTCCTGATCTTGATGTTCCTATAGCAATTAGAAAAGGTGTCCGAAATTGCACTAATTATCCTATTGTAAATTATCTTTCCTATTAAAGACTGTCAAAAAAAAAAAAAAAAACCATAAAGCTTGCACTTCTAGTATTTCACACTTGTTTATTTTAAGGAATATACAAGAAGCGTTGGATGATCTGAGTTGGAATTTAGCAGTCATTGAAAGAGATGAATGCTTTATGGAGAAGTGACACTTGGGAGATAGTTGATCTATCCAATGGTAAGAAATGAGTTGGGTGTAAATGGGTGTTTAAAATAAAATGAAAGCTGATGGAAGCA
>JBBPFP011243551.1:0-10576 GCA_037974795.1 Kaempferia galanga
GAAAATTTGCGCAACCGACAAGACGCAAGAGAGAGAAGGTACTCTCCAGTAAACATGAAGCTTTAAAATATCAATATTAAAGTAAATTTAACATTAGCGAGAGTGATACTATGTCGATACAATGAGGAAACACCTTGTTTCGGTATAATCATACCCCCCCCCCCCCCACCCCAAGTAGTATTCGTTTCCATATTTCTTGTTGATTGTGTGGGACCAGAAAAAGGATCAATTCTTGTGAGGCTCATTAGTCTTAGTGTATGTTAAGAATTTAGAAGTGTCTGGTGGTGTTCGAGTCACTGTTTTTCCTAAGGATAGTTGCTTTAAGTCTGTGATTAGTTTCGTAAGAGTTTCCTTCCAATCAGTTGATTGTATTTTTCCTAATAAGTTCTTTTCTAACGTAAGTAAAGTATTTGACTGTATGATACTTACCTCGAACAATGGATAGTTTCGGTAAAAAGAGACTATTATGCAAAACATGAAATGGACATAGAATCAGGAGAGGCTATGATCCGCACAGGTGAAAATTACTTAGGAGATGCCTGGAGGGAAAGTTGAAACGCAAAATCAATGGGATATGATTCTACAAGAAAACTAAGGTACTAAAGAATTTATAGTTTTGGTGATAAAATCAATAACAAAGATTTTGCAGGACCTTTAGGCCTCTATGATTATATTCGAATGATAAGTAAGAATGAAAAAAAAAACTTGATCATAAATTATTCAATAAACTAATTTCAAAGATCTAACTTTAAAAGGTATACGATTGGTGAACGGAATTTTTAAGAGAAGAATGAGATTCAAAGTCACACCGTCTCAGATCGCTTAAGTAGCGGGCCCTGCAGCAAGCATCTCCCCGATCCTGACGTCAGCTGCCGCTTGATCCTCTCCCAGCTGCTCTCAGTGCCTTCTACCATCTGTCCCCAACAAACAAGAGCCGTAAAAAGACATGACCTTGAGCGTGCGAAACATCAAAGAAGAGGGAATGCGAAACCCCTAATTGGGTATCAAAAACACCATTACGTACCGTGGAACTCCCATTGGTAGCCATTAGCAAGGAAACCGAAGCTTGGATCTGCTGCGTAGGAACAATTAGGTTTTAGATAAGCAATAAATCAGGAAAGGAGAAGAGGGAGGAGGGCTTGTAGTTGAGACTGTTGGGTGGGCTTGATGACCAGCGGTTGCTGCCGATAAATACGCATATAACGCCTGTTATTTGAGGGCAGAAGAATCCCGGCAGAGCCGTTATATAGCAAGGGATTAAGTAGCAATTCGAAATAGCCTTTATATAGGAGACAATCCGCTTGATTGTCTCCAATTTTCAGTTATGATTCAGTTTTGCATCAGCATCGATCCAGATACCGATGAATAAGAAATGAATTGTTAAATTACTAAAAAAGATTCTTAAATTTAATATGGACGTTCATATCGTATCAACACCACCAATCAATTTTAATTGAGATATATGGGAAGGCTCAATATTTAGCTTCAACGGTTACCGATAGTTAATGTATGATTTTTTACTTTTCTATGAAATATATTTACTTTTCCATGAAATACTAAATTTGCCATATAATAATTTTCTTCATAAAATATTGTACAAAGACTTTTACACAAGATACCGACACTAAAGTAGATTGGCGCAAAATATTTAGTGAGCATTATTACTGGCTATTAGTCAAAACAAAAGGAAAAAAAAACAAATTAGCTCATAAACAAAACATAATATCAGCATTTTTTTCAGATTTAGCTATATGTTTTAAGGCACAACTTAGATATCCAATCTTGCACCAGTCACTTGAACTGCACATCGATACTGCATCAAACCACGCCAGATCCCAGAATCGGGCCCAAAAGCTGATATCTTTAATTCAAGCTTAATTAAAACACACAGCTCCAATGTTCGCGAGCCTTTCACACTAAGACGTAATAGAAGCAACCATCTAAATGCAACTAATGATGGAATGTTGTTTGGATATGATAGGTACAATTGACCGCAATATAATCTGATTTAGGGGGAGGGCGAAGCAGATTTTGTTGATGAAATCAATCTGCACCCACCCACTTATTGTTGCTTTGTTGCATAGCAAGACGTTTATCTGACAAGAAAACCAAGAATTGTGATAATAAAGAAAGATAATTACATACGCTAGCACTTTCTTAAAAATAACAGAAAGTCTAGCAGATTTCTGTAACTCAGGAAATTTTCTAGTTTGCTTCAGATCAAAGATAAGATGGGTTTTTAGAGGAAATTTGCTGCTATTTAGATGATACCAGAAATGCATGGTGCACCCAGCTGCCATCAAGACACTGTAAAACAACCTTTTATGTTTGCACAGTTTGTAAACAGACATCCATCAAGTGGCAACTAGCTTCTGCAAGTTTTAAGATAGCAGTGAACAAAAGTTATCAGTTAAACAAGCAATGAAGTGCCAAAATATGACAGGAACAATACCTCAATTAGGAGGGGTCACCAAGGATTCCTATCCCAGTCGATGAATGCTCAGAGGGGAATACAGTCACTATCACAAGTATCCATGATGGCTAGAGTAGCCTTTCAACGATGCCTCTTGAATGATCTTATCCTTGGTGTGGAACTACTAGAATTTGCTCCCGGAAAAGTAGAGATGGGTGAGACGTGTGGCTGAGAATATGATTGCATGTGAGAACTGTGATTAGCATTTCTGACTCTGTGGACATTATGAGTTTGGACTTTGTCTGAAATTAAGGATCTCAGGAAGCCACCAGGTTGAATGAAGCCCCCTTGTCTTTTCCCCCGAATAGATTTATTCATGTCAACTTTATCTCTAGGAGATTGCTGTCGATATGGTGGTGCATCAGCAAGTGCACTAGGCAATCCTTCACAAGAAAGAATACAGGCAATAGCGTACATTGACGCCCCTAAAGCAGGTGGTAGAACAGCCTGTCGATTCTTTGCCTACAAATAGCATTCTTATGAGCGTAGAAAGGGGAGAAAAACTTAAGATTAGGACCATTTTAATTACAGCAAAGCAACTATTATAGAACCACTGGTACGCCTAACATGAACTACACCATAGTATTGTAAAGATTCTTCATTATTGAACCAAAAAAAAAAAGTATGCAGAATAAGCTAGTTTTTAACCTATCACTAGGGGGAATTTCACCATTGCTTACCTAAAGAAGCATGCCTGCTCATGTGGGCTCAATCCTTATGGGGAACATTTTATCACACTAAGATATTTTTTTCCCTTCTTTTCCCAAGATGATAAGATTACAACATTGAGTGTAGTGAAAGCAAGACTAATCAGATGTCAGAGCTAATACTGTATGACCAAAGTACATCAAACTGGCGAGTAACAGATGACTAGGGCATAGAAATGAGCTTCATCCAGGTCCTGCTATTCCATGCAACTAGTAAATTGAATGATTCTGAGATGATTTTACTTTAACTGTGATAGGTTTGGCATAATAGACCAAAACAGACTGCCGGGGACCTAAGAACATCCCAAACAATATCAATAGATGTTGTTAAACATTTTTGATAAATTATGGGTAAAAAAACCTTTACTACAATATAATGCATGCAGATTGATACATGTAACATAATCAAATGATGCAAATACCTAATAACCGAAATAGTTGGAAACGAGAAATAAACAGTTGGGCATAATGAAAACTTATGATAGCAAAAAAAGGATACCTTGAATAGGATAGCGGAAAATAAACGTTCACGAAGGCAGTATATCTGAGCAACATCAAGGGCAGTTGATTCAAGTCTTAACCATCGATCCATAACTACTGCAACATTATTTTCAGGAGAAGACATTATTTCTTCCCCGTGACAAGAGGATACAAGTGGCTCCATCTCATCTTCCTCATCACCAGAATCATCATCTTCGTCACTATCATCAGGGCCACTTGTAGGAGCAACAACCATTTCTGTTGCAAGAAACAATAATGGATATGGACCAACAAGAGAACAGTTTTTTATATACATTCCCCCATCCCCACGAGTAATTTCATCATAAATAACAAGTGGGCACTCAGCTTGCTTTCTAAATGATAAACCAAAGTTAGAGGAATGGGGATGCAAGCGAACTTTGGCACCACCAGCAGTCTCCACTATGGCTCTTTTATCATTCTTTCGGCGTGGAAGCAATCTCCCAATCATTGGATAAGCACCAGCCACAAGTACAGCTCGTAGAATACCAGGATCGTGAGCATTTAAGCTACAACCTGACACATTTTGTGGAATAAATCCATGTTTTGCAAGTTCGCTTTGAAGCTGCTTCCTCATGCTAAATAGCATATTCATTGTGCCTGATGAGATATAATACCTAGAACAGAATTGTGACTCCAGACCTCTGTCTTTTGCCTTCTTCCAACAATCAAATGCTGCAACAACAGCAAGTTGATCACTATAACCACCATACAAGGAAGCCAATTCAAGTTTCGCTAGGGAAGCTTTCTTCCTCTCATCTGGAGCCAATGGAAGAAGGAATGGTTCTCGATAATCAGCTGCACATGCTAGAGTCAATGCAGGGTCCAAGCAATTCATCAGAATTGCAAACAAAAGCATCTTGCTAGTTGAGGGATGGACAGGAAGGGAACCAAGTTTCTCCCCAAGATCAGTCAGTTTTTCATCATTCATTAAGGCACCAATATCTTGAAGAACAATGATTGCATTGCGAATCGTTTCAGAAACAGGAGGATCAAGTGTTCTTTGTAGAAAATCTGCTACTTTACAATTAGGATCGAGCAATTTTACCTGCAGCGTGAGAGTTTTAAAAAAAAAACTAACCTTTAGCACTAACAACAAAGTGGAAAGCAAAAGAAGTAACTCTTGCCTGCAAACAAAGTTCCTCAATAGGCATCCTTTTTATCTCAGGAACTTGGTACTCCGGCAAAGATGCTGCACGGAATTTAGAAAAAAGGTGGTAACAGGTCCCTGGCTGACAACGACCAGCACGACCCTCACGTTGTCTTGCACTAGCTTTTGATACCCAAGAAGAATGAAGTGTAGATACATTGTTATATGGATCATAATTTTTTTCCTTCATTCGGCCACTATCTATTACATATACAACATCATCAATTGTAACAGCAGTCTCTGCAATGTTTGTAGACAAAATGATTTTACGAGTGCCAACAGGTGGACGTTTAAAAACCTTCTTTTGCTCTGCAGATGGAATCATAGAATGGAGAGAGAGTATCAAAAACTTTGATGTATCTTGAAAGAATGATGAAGCAACCAACTTTTCTCTGGTTTGATTAATGTCATCCCATCCAGGAAGAAAGATTAGAATTGCTCCTTCTGTTGAATCAGTGCAAATCTTCCTTAAGAGTCGCTCTATGAGCAGAGTGTCAATATGTTCTGGATTAATACGTGCAAGGTACTCATTTAGCAGTTCCTCCTCCTCTACTGATTTTGATTTATCTTTCTCCATATGTTTCTTGATAATTTCATATACCTGGATCTGATTCTCACATTTAGCCCAATCTAGAGCACATATACCGTTGTTGTCACATAAAGAACAATCAGCACCATAGGATAGAAGCATGCAGACATCACCAACTTTGCCCTTTGCTGCAAATACCATCAAGGGTGATACACCAGTCAAAGAATGTCTGTAGTTGTAAATTCGCTGTGTTTGCTCAGAAGAAATCAATTCTAGCAAGGGATCAAATTCTTCATTAGTTAAAGCCAACGTTATTGCTTCATCCAGGGAACTTCTATATTCTTCAGACAGGGGATTAGTCTCGTCAGAATCAACTGCAGCATGGTTTAGATGATTATCATCCATAGATTTCAAGATAGAAAGCACGTCCTCCAAATAAAAAACCTTGACCTGAAGAATAATGGTGTCAGCAAGTATTAGCTCAAGTTATGAAAGTGCCATGATTGTTGGTGTTTATTCACTAACTGACTCAAAGTATCCTCACAGGATAAGTGAAGCCCGGGACTTGAATAATGGGGCATCCGTAAAAGTAGTTGGAAAATCGCTCAGCATCAATAGTAGCACTCATGAGCACCTGTTAGTACATCAAAAATGAGACCATAGAATGTTAGCTGTTATTGCGCAAATGCAAATCCAGCATGGGATGCAGCACTAAGTGAAAATCAAATGTGGACTTACCAATCGTATATGTGGATATGCAGGCAGCAAATCTCTGATGAACAAAACAGAAAGCAATAAATCAGAATGGAGTATACCTTCATTCTATAAAAATGTCATCCTTATGATATTGCAAAAAACAAAAGCATAGAATTAAAATTCTATCATTCTTGGACTATTCATATACACTAATTTCATACTACATGCCAATTTAGAGCTTCCTAACCCAAACGAGATCCACAATATGGAGTTGACTCAGAATTTTGTATATACAATACGACAACAGTTTAAAAAAGAATAAACCAATCAGGCAACTAAATGGTGCTTTCCAAATACCTGAGTATTGTCAGCATAAAATCAGAAAATCTATCCCTCTCGTGAATTTCATCCTAAAAGACAAAGTAATTGGCAAGCCACAAATTAGAATAAAAAGTAACACAGAATATTTGACACATTAAAGCCTCTGGAAGACTATGATCTAGTCTCCAAGGGAAATTTTATACATATCATTCAATATGATTTTCAAAGTAAAATCACATTAGTTAAGGTGCATTTGTAAACAATCTACAAACAATATTACTTAATATGTAGAAAATGGAAACCAGTCACTCTAGAGATGCTAATCAACCAGATACACAGAGCAGAGATTTAACTGATACACACACACACACCATGCAGTAAAAGAATTCCAAAGGTGCAGCTTGCTCTTACTAAAATATTTTTACAAAGAAAATACGAAGACAAGACCTTTAAAGAAGCATGTCATTTAGTCAGTTCTGAAGGAGAAAAGCTTCAAAGATCAAGCATAGTAGTTATGCAGAAACAGCACACTTTTATCCAACAAACTCATAAAAACATGTTTCCTCCTTTTAGAAGAAAGGATCTTGAATAGGTTAATCCATTACCTAGAATCTCTCTAGCCTATGACTAGTGAGGTAGCCAGAAAATTGTTTGAGTGGAGTTATAAGTTTAAGGGTAAAATTTTAAACCTGAAAACAATATGATGCCTAAAAAAGTTCACAAGTAGTTAAGAAAAGAGACAATCCATATTACTTTTCAGTAAAATATAAAAACATTTCTTTTCAGAACTATCATCGGAGTGATTTCATATTTTGAAATCATTACAAAAATAACTATATTGTCCATATCATCATTTTTTTTATACCATCAATAATCATTCATCAGCTGATTTATCAATTGATTATATAGATGGCTCTTCACGATATTCATTGTAAAAAATGAATATTGATGCTTAATGTATTAACAAGGCAAATCCATACAAATTTTATAAGCAAAGTACTTCTTCAATGAATAGAAATTTTCAAGCATATAGCTTCAAAACTGCAAATGACCACCCCTTAAACAAGCCTATAGAAATTCAAGACGTGTAGCTGAAGTGTCATCAAAGCAAAGAAAAGCTTAGAAAACAAGGGACACAGAGGTGAGTACCACAGAGGATGACAGAGAGTAGAGGGTGGACTAAAGAGGAGGCTAGAAGGGAGGGGAGAACAGAGTAAAGCGAGCCTCAAAAGAGTGATGGGTGAATCATATGATTCCAAAAGATGACGCCACCAAGTGAGCGGACAAAGTGCTGCAAGTACAAAAAATCTAATGATGGGGTAAAAATTTAGTGGGGTTTAGTAAAATTTAGTTTAAGAAGCTGAACAAAGTGCTGCAAGTATAAAAAATTTATTGATGGGGCCAAAATTTAGTGTGGTCCAGTAAAATTCAGTATAAGAATTATATTTTTATAAATTAAAGTCCAATGGGTCAATTTATCTACTAGGCCCAATGTGGCTACATTCCTCCATGCGATTAATATCGTTTCACCAATTCATTTGTCATGTTTGGGCCAAAATAGGCCACACATAAACAAAGAGTATTAAGGATGAAAATATATAGATTTGTCTATTTCCTTCCAGCTCTTTTGGGATAAGTCGGGTAGTGAATCAACTTTATCAAATACAAATCCACTTCCTAACCTTCTTATATTGCAACTTCAGGTGGTAACATGGGGTGAAAAATATAATACAAACATGTAATCTGTTTCTGTTCAAAAATAATGTTGTGTAGTGCCATAATCATTAAAATGCTCCTAATTAAATTTATTTGTAAATAACCTGTCTTACTCTTATGATTCATAAGCTTGCCAAACTTGATGAAATAAGTTCAAGTTCACAAAAAAATGATATGACAATCAATTCAAACATTATCATACTAGAAACAACAGTTTTACCACAATAACATGAGTTATTCCTTGGAAACAGTCTTCCGGTAAACTGTTCCCACCGTCGGTGCTTGACATACTCGAACCTCTGCTAATCAACAATCTCAAAAGTACTCCATTTGTGCAGAACATAATTGATGATTGTTTCCCACCCTTCGACTCTAAGCGAATCTAAGTGAAAAACAATTAAACTTCAGATTGTTTGAAATACACACACACACACACAAGCAACAGTTTATCTAGAAAAAAAACTGGAATGTCAATAAGAGAGCTCTAAAGCAGCATAATTGAAAATGTAGAGATGACTTCAAAGTAGTAATTAAGGTGGAAGGATTAATAGAAGCCAGAGGTCAGTAAGTCAGTAATAGTTAGTTTGGGATTCATTTCTTCCAAATTGAACTTCCTCATCCATATTCACAAAACATAAATGGCAGCGTAAAAAAACCAGTAGAAATTAGCATTAAAAATATAATATATTAGGATTTAAATTAATATATGCACACAATAATGTACATATACTAGATAAATGAGTAGTACATGCACATATACTAGGTATACTACTATACTATATGTGCATATACTAGATATACTCAGTTACTAATATGAATATTCAACTTCTAAAATTTTCTTTAGAAAAATCAAAACACCAATTTTGGATAAGAAGATATAAGTTGATCAAAAAAACATGGTTACCTTGTATCCAACAGTCTCTCCAACAGTTTCCCCTCTTTCAAAAGAGATCCTTTCAGCAACTGTACATCCCACCAACTAAACAATTAGAACATATTATCTGTATATATATAAATATTAGTTACCATAATTAATATATTAGTTACCATATTATTGGTACAAACTAATTAATAGATATATGTTAATTAGGCTAATTTGTCAATTAGCGTATCTATACTTTCCTAAACTAGATCCCTTGTTTGTATATAAATATGTCTTACTTTTCAATAAAGTTATGTTACTTTTTATCTCAATTAACACCGTATCATAGCCAATTTAGGAATTCAAAAGTAGGGTTAATCGGCTGGCCTTGGTTTTTTTTTGTTCCCGATCATCGTGAAAAAAAAAATAGTTCTTCCGCCGCCCACGTAGCCACCCAAAAGTCGCATCTGCTTGTTTTTGTCGCGTCGCCCACTGCCGCCTCCGTCACATCGACGACCTACCGAAGCCCTTCGAGTTTTGCAGGAGGTTCTCGCCTGCCCACTGCCGCCTTCGTTGCGTCGACGGCCTGGTGGTTTCCCAGTCTGCAACAGCCCGCCAAAACCCATGATTGCCTCAAGAGTTTGTGTGCAACAAAGCCAGCCATTGCTGCTGCCGCTCTCCCTAATTCAACCTCCTATTTTGCCGACAGAAAGATCGTCTCGCTGCATTCGAACTCCTCTTTGCCAATGCCGACCTTGACTGTGGTCACCGACGCCGTGTGCACCAAGCGAAGCTGACAACACACGCCGGATGCCATTGCTGCTCTCCTCTCTGAACAGCAGAAGCTACTGCTGCATCTTGTCCTTTCTACTACAGAAAAACAGAAAACAGGGAAGCTACTATTACATCTTCTCCCTGACATCTGTGCACAGTGCAGGTCGCTGCTCTCCTCTCTAAACAACAGCAGCTGCTGCTGCATCTTCTTCCTGTTGTCTTGGTCTTCCTACTACAGAAAATAGAGAAGCTTCACTGCTCTCCCCTTCTAGCAGCCATAGCAGCGTATTGGAGTTTCTTCGAAAAAAAAAATCAGTGAAGTCTTCCTTCATCATTTATTGACTTCCTTTGGATAAAGTTTTATGGCTGAAAATAAACCTTCTTTTGTGATGGATATGGTGCCAATGATGTCTAAAATCACAGACTATAAGCTAAATGGTTTGAACTATTTGGATTGGAATAAGACGGTTCGTCTTTATCTATGAAGTATTGATAAAGATGGTCGTCTGACTGATAACCCTCCTCAAGATGATTCAAAGCAGACATGGCTTAGAGAAGATGCTCGCTAGTTCCTTCAAATTCAGAATTATATTGATAGTGAGGTAATAAGTTTGATCAATCATTTTGAATTTGTTAAAGAATTAATGGATTACTAGGAATTTTTGTATTATGGGAAAGGGAATCTCTCCCGTATGTATGAGGTTTGTAAAGCATTTTATCGTGTGGAAAAACAAGATCAACCTCTCATCAATTATTTTATGGCATTCAAGAAAATATACGCGGAACTTAATATGCTTTTACCCTTACGACCTGATGTGAAGATTCCACA
>JBBPFP011243660.1:0-10575 GCA_037974795.1 Kaempferia galanga
AAGGTTTACTTGAATCACCATCAGCGAATTGCTATTCCAAGGCAGTTGAAGATCTATTAAAATTCTCTTTCATCGGAGGCGAAGAAGCCTCATACACGCCATTGAAGCTGGAAAACTTAAAAGCTCAAATAACAGAAAGTTTACAGTGTTTGGAATGTAGAAAATAAGGTGTACTAGTGCTCTATTTATAGCCCTGGACAAATTCTATCTCGAGCTATCCTGGGTCTAGGCACCTCCAGATGGTCAACCTTTATCCTCCTGCAAGTGGCTCATTAATGAGGTTCGGATAAGATTTTATCCACTCCCGGGTAAGGGGCCCGGGCCGTTCCAGGCGCGGCGCCCGTTGACTCTCTCCCGCACTATCTTTCTCGTCCTCTACATCTTTCGCTTAACTTTTTGTGTTCCTAAGCTCCTGCACACTTAAACACAAGGTTAACAAAACACATGACCTAACCTGACTTAGTTAGTCACATCAAAACTAACCTAGAGACCAACATGCACTAAGTAAGGAATTTTAGTAGTGGAATGAGAATGTGTTAGAGAAAGTGAAGGAAAAATTAACAACTTATAAGAAATTATATATTTGTAAGAATGAGGAAAACTTTAAAAAAATATTTATAGAATTGCCAAGAAACAGGCAAGAAAGTAATGAATGAAGTAAAAGAATGAAACTGTTCAACGACTATATAAAAAATTGGATATGAAAGAAGGGAAAAGAAATATTTATAGAATTTCTAAAGTAAGATAAAGGAAGACAAGAGATCTTATCCAAATAAAATATATTAAAGATGAATACAATAGGATACTAGTAACGATGGAGAAATAAAAGAGTGGTGGAAGAGGTATTTTCATCAACATTTTAATGAAGGTTTAGATGACCAACTTAACTTAGATAATTTAAATAGGTCAAATAAGTATAAAAATTTAAATTTCTATCGTAGAATTCAAACTTTAGAAGTAGAATAAGCTTTAAATGTAATGCATAATAGAAAGACTGTTGGGCCAGATAATATTCTGATAGAGGTATGAAAGTGTTTAGGGAAACAAGGTATTGAATTACTTACAAGATTATTTAACATGATATTGAAAATAAAAAAAGTCTCATCAATGGAGAATAAGTATTCTAGTTCCCTTATATAAAAAGGGAGACATACAAAATTGTGCAAACTATAAGATTATATTGAGAAAAACTCTGAAGGACATGTTTAAGATGGTACAATCATATAATTAGATGACCAATAATGCTCCAGCTAAGCGATGTCAAATTATGACAAATATACATATCAAACAAGAAAAAGGAAGATAAGAAAAACTTGGTTAGCAATAATAAAATAAAATAAAATATATTTAAATATGGATGATGATATAAAATTAAAATTATTTTAATTTAATTAAAATTGTTCAATTATTTTTTATAAAAATTGTACAATTTTATATAATATTCTCTAAGCCCTTATTATTAAAAATAAAATAAAATAAATAAAGTAAAACTTTCTCATAAATTATGGTCGCGGTGTGCTCGCCGTTGCAATAAATGGGGAAGGTTTTGGTGACGGGAGCTCCGGGCTTCCTCGGCAGCCGTCTCTGCCACCGGCTCCTTGCTGAGGGCCATGCTGTCTGTGCCTTCGTGCGGCGGAGCAGCGACCTCAGTTCCCTGCCCCTCTCGCATCCCGCGCTTGAGCTCGCCTACGGGGACGTTACCGATCTACCCTCTCTCGTCGATGCTCTCCAGGGCTGTGACACCCTATTCCATGCCGCTGCGCTCGTGGAGCCCTGGTTGCCGGACCCTTCCAGATTCTTCACAGTGAGCAAAAAACCTTGTCAGGCTTTTATGGATTTTGGGGCTTCCATACAAAATCGAGTAAATGAATTGAGCTATTTATGAAACGGTAAAATTTTAGATAAAAGGGCGATCCTTTTGCAGCTCCACTAATACAAATTTAGAGATTAATCTATGTTAATTGCCAGGAATTAGCTGTCAAAATTTCCTATGTTAGATAAAATAAAAGATATAACTTGTTCTACATACTTATTGTTCTTGTGAAGTAGATTTCAATAACAATATTTTATTTCTACATAGCGTGAGAGCTCTACTTGCTGCCAAGGTCGAGGGACTTGTGTGAACAAGTGTTGAAGAACATGTTCAGAAATTTAAAGTATAAATGAGAATATGTGAAAGTCAAAAGGATTTTCTAGAAGTTCATGATTTGAAGGTTCCATCACCTATTCCACTCTAGCGGAGAAATTGATGAATGTCAAATAGTCCAAAGTGGCTCTCAATGTTTTTTGATAATCCAAGTATGACAACCAAGCCCCACAGACCGGCCACCAAGTAAATCCAGAAGCACAAGCGACTCCTTGCCCAACAGCCAGTGTCCCAGAATTTTCATCCTACTAGAGGAAAATGCCCTGCAGTACGCCGTAGGCTGCCCTTTTATTACTTGTTCATGCAAAGAAATGCTTAACATGGAGTTATTTAAGTCATCTAAAGTGCTTTTGTTGTCACTTAATTGGTGTTCATATTGATGGAACTTTTAAGAATTGTATATCCATTAAGAGTTTTTCTTTTAAAAGTTTATGTGACAAGGTAGGCATCGACACTATCTATGCTCTAGTTTTAGGGAAAGTGTTACATAAATAAAAGATATAATTTGGTCTATGGCATACCTATTTTCATACCTATAATTTTAAATAGAAGTAGTTATTTAGATAAAATTAGTTGTTTAAAAGGATTATGTTGAGTCTATAAATACATGTAATTCATTTTATGAGATACATTGGAATAACAGTATTAAATTTTTGCATCCTAAATGGAACTGATCTAATTCATCCTTCCTGCAGTGCTGGTTATAGAATGGTACTTATATGTATAGGTTAAAGGTGCAGTAAAACAACTCCCCTTTTCTCAAATGTAGGTAAATGTGGGAGGTCTCCAGAATGTGTTGCGAGCATTTCAAGAAACAAAGACACTGAAGAAGATTATATACACATCATCCTTTTTCGCTCTTGGTCCAACTGATGGCTACATTGCAGATGAGAAACAGGAATTCACTATTTTTAGTTTACCAATCCAGATTCACATTCTGTTAGTGTTGTTCAGATTTATCTTGCTGGTTCAAATTAACATTATATTAATTATACGCAGTGTCATTAATAAATACATATGTATTATTATACCTGTTATGTAGTTCTTTACAACATTGTATTAATTATGCACAATGCCATTGTGTCACTGAAACAAGTATGCACTCAAATGAGATGATATGAGCAACAGTCAAATTGTTTTCATTTTAATTGTCTCACACAATCCAAACCAATTTATTGAGTTTTACTTGATCTCTTGTAGCAATCTATAATAGAAGGTTCTGATGGCATAACCCTTTGTCATCCCTCTTTCCTTACCTTCTTTGGCAAACTAGGAATGTGGCTCAAATAATCCCTGCTAAAAATAATTTATGAACTTTTGCATCAATGTTCAGCATATTGGATAGACAATATACGCTCACTTTATTGGTTGTCTTAAAATTTTAAAACTTATTTGCATTTAGTTATTTATTCTCTGGTAGGAGATATAACATTTTAGTACTATGATTCTTGCCCATCATTTTTTTGAAACATTCAAACAAATGAATGGTCTGAACTTTGAAGTAGTTAACAATTGTACATCTCTATTGTAATAAGGCACACATCCCTTTTATTTGAATCTCAAAAGTTTAAAGTGATCAGAAATGCATTACTGTCTATGCCTTTGAATTAATAACAGAATTATCTCTTTATGTTTGTATTTGCAGATACATCAAGGGCAGACATTTTGCACAGAATATGAAAAGTCTAAAGCTGTTGCAGATAAAATTGCATTGCAAGCTGCAGCTGATGGGGCACCAATTGTTCTTCTTTACCCAGGAGTCATCTATGGCTCCGGGAAACTTACAGCTGGAAATGTTATTGCACGAATAGTAAGTGTTATTCTTCATGCATTGTTGTATTGGCTTGATTATGGTCTGTTATGCTTTTAGGTATCCTGGTGCTTAATGTAGCAATAATAATGAAAATAGACAAGAGAATTAGTGCTTACATCACATAACTGTGAAATCTTGATTACCTATATATAAATATGTGTGCAAAGATAATAATAGTAGTAGTAGATACTGCAGGGGTTGCCACCCTGCACCTTCACTTTGCCACATTGGGTCTACAAAATATCTAAAATGCTGCCCTTCTTTTGGCCATTGCAGCTGATCGAACGTTTTAATTGGAGGCTACCTGGTTATATCGGTTATGGGAATGATAGGGAATCACTTTGCCATGTTGAAGATGTGGTCAGTGGACATATTGCAGCTATGCATAAGGGGCGACTAGGCGAACGCTACTTGCTCACCGGAGAAAACGTATCACTTAATCAAGTCTTTGACAAGGCTGCAGCCATCACCAAAACAAGCAAGCCATTTCTCCACATCCCCCTGGGCCTAATAGAAATCTATGGCTTTTTATCTGTTTTCTTTTCTCGAATCACAGGAAAGCTTCCACTCATCAGCCACCCGGTATGTCTTAGTCAGAATCCTGAAAATTAATTGGTTAATTGATAAATCTTGCATAACAGATCTACCTATGCTTTCACTTTAACATAGTAAAAAGCATGTATTTTCAGCTTTTTGACAAATATATGCAGTACATGTCCAAACTAGAAGCACCTACACTGGTTTAATTTGTTTGTTACTTTCTATTGCAGACTGTGAGGGTGTTGAGGCATCAGTGGGCATACTCGTGTGATAAGGCCAAAGAGGAGTTGAGTTATAGCCCGAGAAACTTGAACGAAGGGCTGTCTGAGATGCTTCTCTGGCTCAAAGAATCAGGGATGATTAGATACTGAGTGGATAATTGCTTGCCAGCATTGGAACATGTCTGATGTCTTTGTCGGTTTAAATGCATGTATTATTTTTCGCTCATATCCTTCGGAAATGCAAAATCCCTTTTGTTAAGAACAAACCAATGCCAAGACCCTAAATCAAATCTCTGTGCTTATTGTCTTTTTAAGAGGCATCGGAACTTCCTTCCATTAGATCCTTCATAAGAATGATTCATGTTGCTTTGGATATAATTGGCTTGTGAGACTGATTTGGGACAAGCTTTTGCTGAAATAGTTTGAAGAAAAAGGCATTTTGGCTGCATGATGAGGTTGACTGTGCCATTATTTGTGGTTATTGTGTTGGCTTCGAGTATTGCTCATATGAACTCTCACAGATGTAATATCGACCTTCAATATATTAAGTCTAGTGATCATTGTGTCGTGTGGTTGTGGTTATGATCAATTATTTATTTATATTTTAAAGTTAAATATTGTATTAAGAAAATGAAACATTGCACCCAAAGCAACAACAATCACTACAAAAAGGCAGTCCTCACTTTCCAGAATCGTTCTACACAACCGACATATTTTTGTAGGTTCTAATTCACACACCGTAGTTTTGCAAAATGGAGCATCAAGTTTCAGATATTATAGCAATGGTGATGATAAATATAACTGAAAAGCTAAAAAGACACTGCAATACACACACCAACTGAAATGGGACAAGCCATTTCGGTTTCTAGAACATAAAAAAGACCAATCCTTCACATTATTTCCCAGAGGTGTGTTGAGCTGCATTGTGCTCTTCTTTCATTGTCAAAAGCACATGAGCCATGCAATCTTTATTTGCTTGAAGATTTCCCAGAGGTGTGTTGAGCTGCATTGTTCAGATTGAAGTCAAAACAGCCTATTTAACATACATGCTTGAAGATTAACACGCAGGAAGATTTAGTGCCTTCATATATTTTGCAGTTATTTCCTTGTTGGAAAGGAATGTTGCCGCCTGCTTTTTGATCTGTGTTTGTTCTTTTGCTCACTCCCATTAGCGATTACCCTAGTCGGAGAGTTTAAATTCAATACTGCACGCCTTGTTGGCCGTTTCCGGGAATTCCAGCCACTGCTCGCAAGTGCAGCCTTGGCAACATTATCGTTTACCGCCTCCCTAGATCTGTGGGGCTTTGTTGGCTGCTTGTTTAGGTAGACAAGATGGGGGAGGAGGCTACAGACAAACTTTTGGAGCTGTTCATCCCCAATATGGGTCTGAATTGGGTTCCCGAGTAGGTTGAGGGCCAAGAGGGAATTATAGTTAGCAACAAGCTGGCCTAAGGCATTTGCTGTGGCGATCTTGTTGAAGCTTAGATCAAGAACACTGAGCTTCAAGAGCCTGTGAAGTCCCTCCACTTCGCTGATCTTGTTGCCAACAAGGTATAGCTCTTTTATGAGAATGCAATTTGACAGTCCTGCAAAAAGGGAAAAGGGAAAAGAAAAAAAACTTACAATTGCTGGCCTTTTCAATCATTGCTGGTAACATCACTGAAATGTTATTCATTTGTTAAGCAAAAGTCTATTTAGGAAGTACTGCAATAGTATCAGCTACTAAATCATGTCGGAGTCAAAATAACTGACTGCTGCAAATGTTGCTCATATAAACTGTGTTTACGAGTGAATAACAATCTTAGTTCAATTGTCAATCTTTTCCCTTTTTTATACTATTTTGAGTGAAATTGTCAATTTTGTGATGCTATTCTGAGATCAACATTTTATTTCGAAGGATTTATGCAGAGAAGTCATCTTTAGTAATATTCCTTATCTTTGTATTAATAGCAAATCAGCTCAAAGGTAAATGATCCATTTGGGCTTTGGCATTCAGTATTCTTGAAAATAATTAATTGAAGAAATTTGTTCCATGCACAGTTCAAGAACAGTAAGTACTTTTGGAGTTCAGATCTACTTTATGAATTCAATGCTCAAAGTTCGTTTGCAGAAAGAATCATCCAAAGTTCTTAGGTTGACAAGCAAGGACATGGCAGAGTTCAAGAACATAAGAATCTGTTTCTTGCTAGAAAACTAGAAGATGAAGTGACAAGATTTTACCATGGCCAATATGCAAGATTCTATTATAACTGAGATTTAGTAGCCTCAGCTTCGTCAACTCTTTGAGACCTTCAACTGCAGAAATCTTGTTCCTTGATAAGTCAAGTGTATGCAGGCTCTTAGGCAATGATCCATGAGAAATCCGAACTGAAGGCAACAGCAAACGAGTTATAAGCAGATGATGAAGAACTTAGAACTGAAGATGAGAAAACCTAATTAGCAATTAGGTTGCAATCTCATACCTATGAAATTGTTCGATAAATTGACTTCTCGGAGGCTAGTAAACGCTGAAATTGCAGGTATAACTTTTAAGCCCATACCTGAAATATGAGCTACTGAATGCAAAGAATTGAGAGACTTAATGATGTTGTTGGCCTGCACAATTTCCTCCGAGGCATGCTTGCTCGTATGAGCATGGTTCTTTTGTGAATGTTCCCCCGCCTCAATCATAGCTACAGGTGATGTATCATCATTGTCAGTTGGGAAAAAAGGGCCATCTTCCAGACTATGGACCCAAGCACTAACTCTGTCTAAAGATGATTCTGCACAAAAAGCAACCCATTGATTCTGAGGCCATAAACCAGCAACAACATGAGGCTCTTCCATTGGTTTCTTCTTCTTTACGTCAACAGTAGGACTTGATTGAAGTGTATCGGAACAGTAACCATCTTTCTGGTTTGAGGCTACTACGGGAAGGAATTTCCTTTCTGGTTTTGAGATCGACGACCTATGGAGATTCCTATGGCTCCAAAGAAAAAGCTTCCACCAGAGTTTCCTACTTCTTGAGGGAAGCACCTGACTTGAAGATTTCTTCTTTAGAATTACCTTGTCGGCGCTGCAAGAGGTCACTACTGATAATGGACTGCCTAAAATGTCATGTGATTCTCCAATGCCATGTCCAGACAACTTCTTCAGATCTCCATAGGAATGAGACTCGGAAAGTGATATAGGAGGCAATTGACAATTTCTCTTTCTTTCAATCATGGAGCATGATCGCTTCAGCAATGGAGGGCCCCCAAAAGCCATTGTCTTTCCCATTCCAGGATCAGTCACATGTCCACTTTCAATCAGCGTCTCAGGAGCGATCCCTTCATTTTTCTGTGAGTTATTCTTCCTCACGTTGTTACTGCTGCATTCATGATTAAAATCAGGTGATTCGAGTTCACCTTTCTCTCCAGTTAATGCATGGAGATCGATGACAGAGAAGTCTCTCTTTATTGATTCGTGCTCATCACCTCCCTCATAAGCCGGCTCATCCACTGCTGGATTCTTAGTCAAAGCTTCACCCTTATCCTTGCTTTTACTCAATTTAGTCAAAGGGCTTTTTACCTCAAAAGATGCCTCCTTTGTTCCCTTATCAAGAGGATGAACTAATTCTGCTTTAGTTCGCAAATCTCTCATATTGTTCAACCATCTGACATGGAGTGGATTAGATGGTTTCTACAAACAGCAAGTAAGAGTCAGTAGAAAATTTTATTAAAAAATCATTAGAATTAGGAATAAAAAGGTTGAACTTTACATCGGATTTCTTCTTGTTTGGGATGAGAAGACTGGAGAAGCAATTGAACCTTGCCATCTTCGCAGGTACAAGTAGATCAACAAATAAGTCAATCAATCCCTTCAAACTATATACGTCTCTTTGGCGTCCTCCTCAACCCACACCTTCAGAGAGAAGTGCGAGGTATCACTTCAGTGCAGGCCAGAGTGATTGAATTTGAGTTGAAATCTAGCGATCCTTTTGGAAGCCGTCTTTCATATAGTCTCTACACTGCATTCGAACTCGAATCATAAAATCGTTTCCCTTACCATTGTGAAAATAAAAACAGAGAATTACCAACCAAAATATCATGTTTTTATTGTTAATTTCATGATCCAAACCCTTTTTGACATTGAACTGTGGTCTTGTTTTCAACAACGGCGTACTACCATATGATAAGAATTGAGCACCTGAGTGCTTAATAGCAGACAAAACAGAGAAGAAGAAACACATTCTCGAACGAATCGAGGACAAAAACAAAACGGACATCGAGGAGGGAAGAAGAAAACGCAATTTTCGATGAAATCGGTCAAATAATCAAGAAAAAACCACTAGCCTTCAAACTAAACAGCATCAAAAGCGAAGTGAAAGAACGACGAAGATATTTCGATACCAAAATGTTCCCCAAATCCAATCTTTGTCCAACCAAGACGAAAGGCGATAAAAATGAAGAGATCGGCAGAAGAAGAGGCTGGCTGACGAAAATAGCAATGTTAAGTTACGAACCTTGATCCGAAGCAGCAGAAGCAGATTTCACCATTATTCACCCAAAAAAAAACGAAGATTTCCCCAGATAGAGCAAGCGATGCAACCGCGTCTGTGCTTTCGATTGAGAGAGAGAGATAGACAGAGAGAGAAGAAGAAGAAGCGGCTGCTTGATCGACGAGGCCGAGCAACGCTGCGGAGGCGTCTACAAATAGGCAGCAGCCAACTGTCGCTTCCCGTGTTGTTCTAATTTGTATATCGCCCTTATAATTTTGAGAATCTTTCATTTTACCACCTAAAATACATCCTTTCTTTTAACATGCCCTTTGAAATGGAATCTCAGAGAAAACAAGAGTTATTTCTAAAATGCTATCATATTTTCTGAAAACACTCTTCACGTTTGCCTCATACTAAAACAACCCTTAAAAGTTTTCATTTTATCAGGTAAGGAAATAAACGCTACGAGAAAACATTGATTAATTTCATCCAAAATATTTATTATGTAACTTGTAGGGGTTTTCATAATTTCACTGTGGCTCCGTACAGAATTAGACTTTGTTTATTTGTATCGTTTGAAATGTTAAAAACAGAACTAAATATAAGAAACGTAAAGCACAACTCCTTTCAACTTGTAACTACCTTCAATATAAAATATAGAGGAAAAAAAACAACTATCCTTATTTCTATCATCATTAAAAGAATATTCTATTAATAAAATTATTGAAAGGACGCTTCAAGTTTTAAAAATATCATTCTTTTCCATGTTATTATGATAATTTTATTTTAAATTATTTAAATTAAAATAATTTAACTATTAGTAAAAGGTACATCTATTGGCGGTAAAAAGAGACTTCGTTCGCTCTCAGTTCCCCCTGCTAACTCATCTCAGGGCCAACACGGAGGAGGTAAATCATGGATAGCTACTAGTACTTAGAATAGTGACTAGCACATAAGGGAGGCATTTCGGCGATGTCGAGATTCGAACCCCAGACTTTATTGATGGCAACATCTTATGTGCTAGCTATTAGACCATTCCGAGGGGACTTAAAAGGTAGATCTATTGGGGCAAAAGGTGGAACCGCCACCCAGCAGCCCCTGAACCCGGCCCCATAGGATTTCAAAAGGAGTAAACTACGGTTACGCTGGGCGGGTAAGTAGACTGGGAGTCTCAGGAATTTTAGGTCAGCAGACCAAGATTTTATTCTTGTATGGAATTGATGACCTTCGGCCCTGTGACCTATTAGGACAAATTCTAAATTATTTACCTGCTGATCCAGTCCGTTGGGGCTAAAAGGTAGATCTATTGATCCGTGTAGTTGTTCTTGTCTACGTCACACCTCAACTCTATATTCCCTACTGAATTAAATTAATTGGGGACCGTACTAAGTGCTCT
>JBBPFP011243768.1:0-10573 GCA_037974795.1 Kaempferia galanga
CGGGGTCGTGCCAATGCCGGTCAGCGGGCGGAACGAGATGTTTCGCCCGTTTCGACCGGCTCGGTACGGTATTTTGTACCTTGGATGCATTCATAGCATTTTATTTTTTTATCATGTTTCTGTTGATAAATGTGTAGATTAATTCAGTTGTATTAATGATGCATGCTTACAGTTGCTATCCTTATTCCATGATATGCATTTCTAGAGATTATTCTATCACATGTTAATATGTTATACAATCTAACATGACATACGGGGAACCTTCATCCATATATAAAGAATCAATAGTATACTTATAAATGATGCATAAAATAGGTCAGTGCATGATGGCATTAGTCATTGTAATTGTCACATGATCTGTCATAAATACCCATATGGAGCTCTATAATAAGCAAGCTAAAATTCTTAAGTTCATGCGACTTAGGAAATATTACAAGATGCATGAGGATCACATGACTTCAGAATATTGCGATGTGTGTCGTTATAACACTAAAGAATCACATGACTTAAGGTATGTAAGAAAAGATAGAAAGCATGGCTAGAAAAGAGGATGCCATAAGATCGTCAGAACCCATCACTAGTTGTCAACATCCAACGAATGCAGGTGGAAGAAATAGCATCGAACGAAAGAGGGCCCAAGCAAACAATAGGCCTGAGGGGAGGAAACTTTGGATTTGTCAGGAAACTAGGCTTTATTGTTTTATTACAATGGACCAAGTGCTCTGATTTTGTCTTGTTGTCCTCATAGAAGAATGGTCGAGATTTGTTATGCCCTTAACTCATGCCAGTTGAGACAAACCAAATGAGTCATGCAATATTGCGCAATGCTACCTCAGCACTGGTAGCCCTGTGTCAGCTAGGGCAGAAAAAGCTACCGGAACCATGTCAATAGAATAAATGTTTTGGCGGGCCTATCAACGGAATGAAAAGTTTTGCCCTTGCCAAGCAAAACAGCAAGAAAGTTACACCTTGGCTATTACTCATTATACCAGAATTAAATACATCTGAGCCTTCCCAAATAAATAGTTGCATGGCAGAAACCTGAAATGATTAGCATCATGATGTTCCAATCTTTGATTATATGATTAAGCATAGAGAAGCATGAAAAAGAAGTATGAAAATAAACAAGTTGAGGTCATATCAAGCACCATAAAAATTTCATACTCTATATCTGCCAAATCATTGATTAGCTTGACGCGGATAGTAGATGGCATTTTGATTTTGAAAACAAACCTGAAATTACATCTCAGAATTAGTATGAGAATAAATGAGTGTAGTGTAAAAAAAACATTTTTTTTCCTTTCGTTCCATACATTGTAACCTCCCTCACAATATCCACCAACGCCAGTCCTTTCCTCATTTTGACATCAGATATATCTAGTCAAGTAACAAAGCATTAAGGAACCCAATATTTTACACCCTCGTGCAAATGAGATAGGAAGCAAAGATTTCAAGTGAATCTGGAAGGATACAATTAAAAGAAGATTTAAAGGACTCATTCAATAACCAATAAGCAATCTGTTCTATATCTTTTGGCATTGGATTTCCAGTGCACAGATATACAGCTTCTTCGTTTATATGCTGAGATGCCATATGGGTAGACTGCCAACATGGGAAAAAACAACATGCAGGATGGTCAGTATGACAGGACCAGAAAACAAAATGACATGTTTGCAAAAGAAATTAGCATAGAATTACTCAACAATTCAGAGAGAAGGAAAAAATTTTGATTAGCAGAACATAAACCAAATTAAAACCAATTACTTAGAAAGTAGAAAAATCATGCATATACACAATTGAAAACCAGTTCAACAGAACTAAGAATGCTCGCAATCCTACGATTGATTTAAAAGTCAGAATATGTAAAATTTGCTTGGAGATAATTGCAAACATAGGCAAAGGCAAGAGCAGCATTTCTTTGAAATTAGAGGTCTAGGAGATAACTTATCCTTGGAATTGCAGTTTAAGTCAATAGGGGAAAAAGGAAGAACCTTATAAGAAAAAGAGAATGCAACTTTTGAAATCATATTTTCACATAACAAGCCTGAACAAATATAACCAAAAACAAAAAGAAATTAAAAGCGGTTTCCCAACTTCTAAAGATTCTGTCCAATAAAAATCTTCTCAAATAGATTGGACATCAGGAAATTATGGTTTCTTGGGATTGCAATATACTTTTTGGTACCTGATGTAGCTTTGCTTTCCCTCCTCTCATAATAAGAACAAGAAAAGATTTTGTGCACTGAGCAGAATGTTCCAAGAAACTGAATCTAAAAGAAGTGACCAAGAACAATTTCTTAGTATATAGGTCTTTAGATTTGTATAATCTGTACCTTGGTGAAACAAATGCACCCATATGTATAAGCACTAGAAGAACTGATGAATTTGACCCCACCCCCGGGCTTGGTGTGGTGGTAAAAAGCAGGGTGCAGTGCTTTTCTCAAACAACCAGGGTTCAATTCCCACGCAGGGCGCACCTACGTCGATTGAACTATTGGTGAAGTTGAGAGACTACGTCAGGAGCCACCGCGCTTCCTCAATTTACTTGGTGGGAGGAATGTGGGGCCAGACCCTCTACCCCAGGGTTAGCCAGGTTGTAAAATCTAGATACCTAGTATAAATAAAAAATAAAAAATAAAAACTGAACAATAATGGATCGACTACCCACACATGTCTAGTATGTCAATTCCCAAGGTACACAATGAAGAGTTAACTAATAAAAAGCCAAAAGCCATTATGCACATAAAAGAAAATATCCAGCAAAGAACTTAGGCTCACACAGATACAATCAACATTGAGGTATCAGAAAGAATTTTCTCTGTCAGTAAACCCATTCCCCTCCAAAGAGATTTCTCAAAGGTTCCAAATACAAGTTTGGTTAGCAGAGAGAGAAATATGTAAACAGATAGAAAGCTTCCTTTCAGGTGTTTACAACCTAATAGTTGTTAATTTTAAGCTTCTAGATGGCTTTATGAAGCTTCAAGATAAGTTTACTGAGCATGAAACCAGTTCATTAGCTTCGATTCTGTTATTTAATTCCTTAATGAAGTGATTTAAGGTAGAATAGTTCACAAATTAATAAGATTTTATTTAGCTTCAACATACATATAACAATACTCAAGACAATTCTTTTATTAAAATTAAATCCACTTTTTTGCATTTCAGAAATATGTAGTTTGGTAAAGATGTAAGGAAGTTAAACTATAAATGATGGCCAAATGAATCTTGGATTTCTAACCTTGTTACATGCTTTTCAGATGAGCTTTAACAAGTACTGAAATTTCAAAGAAGACAACGGATGACCAAAGGAAGGTGGTTATAAACCATAAGTACCAAATGTTTTATACGAGATAACATATGATATCCAACTAAAACAAGTCATCCTCTGATTACAATAAAAATATATAAACCTAAACTAACCTGCAAAATATTCAGAGATTTTCTCATATCACCATTGCCCAGCCTCACCAATGCTGTCAACCCACCCTGGTCTACGTCAAGCCTGAAAAGGATACCAGTTAAATGTAAATTATGTGAAATTTTTAGCATACCTGTATGCAAGAAACAAATATAATCTTGACATTTTAAAAAATAGCAAGTACATAAAGCAAGTGTTTAAGGCTAGTACTAGAATATGAAGACATTTAGAGAAACAAAAGAACTATACAGAGTTATACACAATAATTACAGAAGCAAGTAAAAATAAACAACAGCTAAAATGCAGTGGAAATAAGTAAAATGACACAGGTGATTTAACATGGTTCGGAACTCCTAGGTTTCTACTCCATGGCCTATCGATTCGCTACAAATTGGTAAAATAATAAATAGATAAATAAATTACAATGTCAAAATAACAACTCAAAAGAATAATAAACAACCAAAGATATTGAGTTGTCTGATGTCCTCGCAGTGCTTGAACAAATAATTTGAGAACAAGAAGCTAGAGAATCAATGTGATTTTGATGATTTCTAGTGTCCTTTGTCAAGCCCCTTCTTATAGTCCTTTTTTAGTAGATGGAACCTCCCTGTTCGGCCACTTGCACAATAGTTTATCCGCGCTCACTCATTGTTACTTATCCTTTTCTAGTTGTCTGAACCTGCTTTTCTGATCAACCGGAGATGCTCTATGCCAACTTATCTCTATTTGGTCACCTAATCATGATTCAGTCTCCCGGATCAATGCCACATCGGCAAATAAAATCTAATCCTTTGTCACATTAGTATCTGAACTGAGTTGTGTTCATTGCTTCATTTGGTCGCTTCAACCTCCTTTTTTGATTGTTTGGACACCAATTGACCAGAAATCTTGTCCAATCGCCTAGAAAATTTAAATGTTTCTGCATCACAGATTTAATCCGAAAAGCATATAGAATATATTAGTAAAGCAGCTAACTACCCATCAACTGTCTAATTGACTGACTTCGAAACACATATTGGTTTCTAGGTTAAGTCAGCATCTAGCTGAAGGGTCTACCCCTGTCCCAAATATAAAACGCTCCCTCACAATCTTCTTTGCCAGAAGGACCTCTCCTAGATTTACCTTTTACTCGGTGCCTACCCGACATCCGGCCACCTGACCTATCAGTATCTAGTTTCCTTGACCTAGTAGATATTCATTGTCCAATATCCAGTCCACTTGACCTACCACGACTTCCTTGCCCGATATCCAATCTCTCTGACTTACCAAGTTTTCTAGTCCACCTAACCTACTAGGGTTTCTTTTGTCAAATTATATGCACCTACAAACTTGACATACAGATCAATTCGCATAATGTCTAACTTTAAATCCTTTGTTATATATCAAAACCCTAGGTTTGATTGTCTAGTGCTCCCTATACCAACACTCTGGTCATGCCATTCAATTGAATTTAGACAACAATGAGTGTACCTCAACAGGAAGAACTTCCTGTGGGATTGAATCACTCAGGTGTTCAAGGATTCTTTCCACCAATATACCTAAATATTTCTTTAGGGTTAGATATCCCTTTAGACTTGCTCCAAATATTATGCTCGCTTGGTTAAATTTCTCTCTTAACTTGATCCAAAGGGAGAGATCATTTGAAATGGCCAAAATTCTAGCAAAACAAAACCCAACAAGCATAAGCATGAAGCAAGAAGATCAACTTCTATTCATTGAATCCTCCACACACACTGAATGGATAGAATACACCAAGCTTGAGCAGTTGCTAAGAGTGTATAAAGATCAACATGAGTCAAATGGCACAAAAAGATTCACTGCGTCATCAGGCTTTTTGTTCTAGTTCCCACTCTTAGATTATTGTGTCTTCAAATGAGGATCAAACTTTAAATTGATTCTTTAGTGACACCATGCAGTGGCATTTGGCAGCTAGCCAACAAGATTGGCTAGAGTTGGAATTCAAACCATTTCTTTCTATTAATAAAATAGATCAGATATTGACTAATTAGTAGGTCAACTCAAAGGAAATTTAGTCCAACCGCCCTTAAATAATGGTATGAACTCACATCATTTGCATCTTTTTCCTATCTGTCTAATTCCCTTTCCCTTTGTAGGATCGGTGTAGACTTAACTACTTTCACCCTTATGATCGATCAAGTTCTTCCAAAAGGAATACCCAAGAACCAAGCTAATGGCCCATTTACTTGGAAGGATAGAGGCCATGTATATCGTTTCATGCCAGCACTTGGCACACCAATACCAGAATGTGGAAGATCTAAACTACGGTGCAATTCCAGAGGACAAAAGAGTCAGAAAGTTACACAAAAGGCATTAATCAAGAGAATGCCTAACCACAGTGGGAGTCTTTTGTTGTTTGCAAGTTTAAGGTTTGACATTAATGCACATCAAGAAGGCTTCAAGCTCAGGCAGATGAATCAGATACGAGTTGTTCAAGATAGTGTGCAGTGTGCACGAGGGAGCAACAGCCCTAGTGGAAAGTTTAAATGGTTGACAAGTTCTTTTTCTTATATTCATTTAATGACCTTTCAATCTATTTCATATAAACTTATTCACTGACATGAGCCTCAATCCCACCTTCCAGAAGGTCTTTTCCTAGGATAACTTCCAGGCTTATACGACTGTGATGCTTTCCTCAAGGAACAGGATAAGTTAGGTGTTGTCCATCTTCTCTAGTTAGAGTTGGATAGGGGCTTTTTCTGAAGAAATAGTCCCTATTTACTGAATGGTTACTCCTTTCAAATGCCTTGTTTCCGTCATTGGGGCATTCATTCCTCCAATGGTTATCAAATAACTAATATATTGTTTGTCCCTCTTTCTTATGTATCTAAATGTTTTCCCCGAGACTCCCTTTGAATGTGATTTTCATTCTAGTTCACATGTGCAAAAAATTGTATTTTTTTTTTGTTACCTTTTCCACGTCCCTTTCAGGTTTGCTCTAGTTGTCAAACCAATGCAAATGGAATCAGACAAAGATGTATGAACCCCGTAGCCCACCCATATACCCATTCTGATATCATACCCATCTCCAAGAAATTAAGCAATTGCTCATTCTGCAAATCATCTAATCCTTCAACTTTAGCTTCTATGATATCTTTAAAATTGTTTGATACTGACTCTTAACAATCGTAGAAAGAATCTCTTGACAAGTACAATTTATGACTAGTTTTTCAATATCTAGGTCAATAGGCAAGCAGCAGTTAAAGAAACTTTCCTTTCAATAAGAGCTTTAAAGCAATCAAATTCAGCTGAAGCGCACAACTGTTTGTGAAGAGATTTAAAGTGAAGCAGGTCAGTTTCCACACCCATTGCACTCTACAATAGAATTTCAATCTTATCTAACCACTATACACCACATCACAGCTCATAAGGAATGCTACAATATTGTAACTCTCTGCTACGTATTCTGAAGGCAGAGATATCCAAACATTGTAAACCTGATCCAAGTTATCGAGCAATATAGGGTGGATCTCATCAGCCTTGAACAGACCCCTTAAACCTCACAAGAAGAAATGTAAGATAAATCTTACAAATAACACATTGAATTGGGATTGTAGAAAGCACTAAGGTTGCCACCTTTGTCAACTGAGATAAAGAAGAAAGGTATGATATAATCATGAATTAGCTTTACTTGCTAATAACTACTGGAAACTCTCACAAACTAAATAACCTTAATAGAATAATGTAAATAAAAATCATCATGAAAATGATAGAATGCATTCTTTTCTTAAAAAACAACCTTAACAACTAAAATAGCGATTATATAACAAGCATATCAACTAAAAAGTGAAAAGGAAAAATAAAAAACACCTCCATGCCAGATTCAGACAATGCATTTGAATGCCCCAAATAATCAACAAATTAGATAGAATGATAAAGAGAAAACATAAGAAAATCAGAAACAAGTTGAGTATCAAGGCTTATGCTAGGAATACGTGGTCAGCAAACCAGATGAAATAAATGTTTATTCAATATCAGGATGCATCAGTAAAAAAATTGACAGTTTTGTTCATTCAATTTTGCAGTAAATCAAATTAGAATAAATCTAACCCTTCAGCTTTTATCACATGCTCCAAGCGTTCTCTAATGTTGCTTGAATCAAGTGGAGCAAAACGAAACCGAGTGCATCTTGACTGCAGAGCAGGAATGATCTTGTTCACATGATTACATATAAGAGCAAACCTTGTGCTCTTTGTATGTTTCTCAATCACTTCACAGGAAAACAAAACCCATAACAAGTGAGAATATAATTACTGATAAAATTTTAAAACTAAAGTAGGCATTCAAGAAACAAACCTCGTCGCAATGCAAATTGAGCATCTTTGGTCATGGCATCTGCTTCATCTAGTAGGACCAATTTTACAGTAGACTTTGTTCTGAAGGAAATCAGAAAATGAAATAGTAGGCTGGTTTTACAGAAAGTACTAGAAGATGATAAAATGCATCCATGTATTCTTTTCTGAATAGCATATAAGTAGATTGTAAGCATAAGTGAAGCATGCATCCTTGTGTAGTTTGATCTAATATTGAAGATTGTGAGAACTTCCAACGAAGTACATAGCTACCACAATCTAATCAGGGTGAGACCTTGCATATGAGGACATATTTTTCATACTCCCAATACAACAATGGCAAGCTTATTCATTATTCTTTGTTATGTATGTTACTATTAAACCTACATAAATTTCAACAACAGAAAAGAACACTAGCCCTCTAATTAAGTCAGATAATAATCTTACCACCGTGCAAAATAAAATTGAAATAATAAATCAATCAAAAAAATGCATCATAAAACCATAGTTTCAGGTGTTATTTCTACAAGGAATAAGGCACTGTGGTATTTTGAAGTTGGCCGACTCTGGCGAACGAATGGAGGGAGAGAAGGCCATGACAACAGAGTTAAAATAGGGTTTTACAGCATTACTTCAATAATTACACCAAATTACACTCCCTGTTTACAACCTTCAAACCTAATCACCCTTATCATATACACAGAAACCTCAAACACAGTTTATATTGCATGTGTTGGTAATATGACCAGTATGGCATTGAAAATAAGTAATTCCTCAGAATATGAGATTAGCAAAGATCAAGGTTAAATTTACTGTATAAGCAGTGTATTTAAAGTTTGGTAATCATCCAGGAATAAATTTAAAGTCATTGTTGCACTTCATTGATTAATATTTTCACTTCAAATTGTGCTAATCACAATTAAATGCATCAAGATGACAAATAATCTTGTCAAACCATGGTGTTTTAAATTTATTAAAACTAGATATAACATAAATACTTTCTATGTATATCTCCCACCCGCCCGCCTGCCCACCCCACGCCCATAAAGAAATTGAGTAATCCCTCAGATTGAAAATATCATCTTCATCCTGATACATTCCAAAGGTGGTCAACCTCCTCTCCCTCTCTTGATTGGAAAGTCTTGTTGCCATCCTCACCTAGATTTGGATGCTTCGTCAAATTTGAAAATCTTCTCCCATCCTCCTCATTGCTTTTAAATATATGATGATATTAATTAACTATACCATAAATTCTCTATGCTGTGGTAATGTTCTACACATGCCATGTTGGTCTACAATCATGTAAGAATATCTCTAAACTTGCATCAGCCTCAACATAAATATAGCAACACTAATCTAGTAGTAATCTCGAAAACATGCATAATCATGGAAGATGCTCTAAAAATTATCAACATAAACAATAAATAGGATAAAGTAGGCTACATGCTATGAGCATATAATCCAAAATGTGTATATAGGAAGCAACACAAGTAATGCACCAAAAACGTAAAGAACCTCCATAGGGTTAGAATTTCAAATGGAGCCTCTACAAGCTATTAATCCCATGGTAAAGTCCTCGCACAAGGGTTTTGATCTAAAGGGATTAATCACAATGTTAACATCTTTCCCACTTCAATTCTCTTTAGGTTTTCCTTGCAAAACTCCTCTTTATTTTTATTGCTCCTACTATCCATACAATCACATAAGATGTTTGAAAATCATTGTGGTTTACACCTCTCATAACAACCCTTCTTAATTGATCTCTTACCCTAGACCAATCCTTTCAGTTGATCCTCTAACACAATGATCTCGCCTAACAAAGTGGTGAGGATCCTACCTGAAGAACAGGATGTGTCAACTATGACACCTCTCACCTTCTATGCATAATATAACAATAACCAAGTTTTATCCTACTAGGTGGATCGGCTATATGGATCATTTTATGTCATTGGATTCTATCCTTTACTATATTATCATCTATACTTAAACAAATTTATCTTATTTTTTTGTTACTAACCAAGTCTTTTTTTTGTCTTCCTATTCCTCGTTTGATTTGGGTGTTTGTCATAGTTTCACATCGCTTAACTGGAGCATTTAATGCTCCCATTCTTATATTGTCCATCCACACATCCACTTTAACATTCTCATCTCTACAACTCCCAAATCTTCGGCTCATGTGCTCGAATCAACCCAACATTCAGCTTCATATAACATAGTAAGTCTAACTGCGGTTTTGTAGAACTTTCCTTTAAGTTTTAGAGGTATTTTATGATCACATAAAACGCCTGACACTCTCCTCCATTTCAATCCCTTCATCGTTTTGCAAAAAAGAACATAAATATTTAAAGCTCTCCGTTCCCGGTAACTCCTCATCTCCTATCTTAATAATTATCTCATTACGTCTAATATTGCTAAACTTAAATTCTATATATTCAGTCTTTTGCTCTACTAAGCCTAAAACCTTTCATTTAGTATTTCCCGCCAAGTTTAACATTTACTCCTTCACGTGTCTTATTTATATAAAAAAATATCATTTGCAAACAACATGCACCGTTGTACTATATCTTGAATGTGTCCCAGTCCATGATTTGTGTAAAAAGATAGAAACTTAGAATGATCCTTGAAGTAACTCTATCCTTATTGGAAATGCTTTAGTTAATCCGCCTAAAGTTTTAACTCTGGTCGTTACATCCTCATACATATCCTTAATTAGTTCAACATATGCTACGCTAACACCTTACTTTTCTAGAATTCTCTATGTAATTTCTCTTGGGATTCTATCATAAGTTTTTTTCTAAATTAATGAATATTATGTGTAGATGTTGCTTTTGCTCCCGAGTTATTT
>JBBPFP011243984.1:0-10572 GCA_037974795.1 Kaempferia galanga
ACATCAATTCAAGCAATTCATTCTCTTGCGCTCTGCTGCGAAAAAGCTCCGAGGACGTCGAAAAGCTACTCCGACGATTCCCGCGCGCGAAGATATTACTTTTATATGGTCAGTATATTTACTTTATTGCAATTTATTATTTAATTTGTAATTGTAAATTTGAATTGATAGAATTGCCTATCGATACGGTTCCGGGAACCGTAGGCCTTCGAGTAGGAGTCGAACATGGCTCCAAACAAAGTAAAATACCTTGCGTCATTGTGTTTGTTTGTGTTTTAATTTTCTGCTGCGTACTCACTTTTATTTTAATTTACGAAACGACGCAATTCACCCCCTCTCGCGTCTCAACGATCCTACATACTCTTCCGCAGACTCCGCTGTGTCTTTCGCTCACTTTCTTGAGTGACCTTCCTTCCATCTTCTCGTCCCTAGGAGTGTCGCACGTTCCTTCTCGTCAATCGGTGAACTCTTCCTTTGGAGACACCTTTAGCAGCGTAGTTCTAGAAACATATTTAGGATTAAGAGATTATTTATAAAAATCTTTGTACATTTAGATCCAACCAAAGGAAAGATATTCTAAGGAAACAAGTCTAATTAATAATTTTCTTAATTTATTAGCTGAATATAAAAATAAGTTGTACTTCCACAAATTTTTAAAAAACTAGATAATTGTGTTAGAAAACAGTTGATTCCATGTTCCATTGAGTGCTTCACTTGTAAGTGTCATTTCAATGGCTCATAGCTACGGACAGCATAAAATTTGTAGGAAGCATTATAGTAGTTAAATTTTGCAGGCAATTTTCCTAACAAAAAAGTGACCTTGTCAAAATATTTAATAAAATTAAAAGGTTATAAAAGAGGAACTACCCAAACTTTAGAAGCAATTACATTGATCCTTTTTTTATATTTTGGGTGTGGAAAGTTGCTCGGTCTCATCATCAGTGGATTGAATGTCGAGCTCCTCGTTCAAATTCACTATTTCCTAGTCCCTCAAAGATTGTGATGATGAACCTTCTTGACCTCCTTCCATTGTAGTCAGAAGTGGAAGTTGAAATCGTGTAGAATTGAAGTTGAAAGCGTATAGAGATTGCAGAATTGAGAATGAGAATAGAGAAGATGAGTGTGTAAATAATGAAATGTGCTATCTATTTTTAAAGTTTAGAAAGTAACAGATACTAAATCATAGTCTTTAATAAAAAACGATCAAATAATCTCAATCATTAAAAAAAATTATAAAAAAAATCCCTCTTTTATCCCAATGACTAGAATCGTCAGTTAACCAACGGTTCAACGTTCAAAAGAAAATGAAAATTGAAACTTGAATTGGCAGGTCGAATGGGTGGTTAACAGACTATTCGATTATTATTTTTGGACTGGAATGGTAACCGGCCCAGTAGGGTGACGGGCTGATTATGGTTCTAACTTGGAAACTAGGTCAACGGGTATACCCGACTCGTTGGCCCCGTTATGGTCCCAGGTCGAGTCTGATTCATACCCACCTCGCCGTCAATCTATCCATGAGTGATTGATTAATAGAATCGATGGATTGCACGCTTGAACTATATTTCGTGAGCTAATAAATGACACTAAAAATATTAATTAACTTTTTAATAATTCAACGCTTATCATCCTACTAATGTCTTTTTGTATGTGTATCATATATTCAATATTTAATTTTAGAAGTCATCAATTTGGCTCTATAAAAACTTTTTATATACCATTAAAATAGATTAAGAAGTATTAATAAAATCCATTTAAACGGTCAGTATTGTTATGCGATGTCAACGGCGTCTGATAATCGATTATTGTACAAAATGAATGGCAGTCATATTCAACGTATGGAATTGTTTGGTGAGATAAACGAATCATATTTGTCATTTTGAAGTATTATATTATATTATATATTTTTTAAAAAAAAAATATTTTTTTAAAGATTCTTGAACCAATTATTTTGAGATTCTTGCAAGCATCCGACTCTCTGACGTTGACACCCGAACATGGAGAGAAAAACACATGCATCCGTCGGTTGGCGAAGAAAACAACCGGAACCGGTTGGTGCGCGAAAAGGATGCGCTTAATTGGTATTCGTTCAAACATTTCCCTCGCTATTAATTAAGACATCCACTTCCGTCTCCAACTCACTCAACTTATCTACTCTTGTTCCCATCCAAATTTTGGCGTTTTATTGGATGATTTTTTTTTTTTTTTAATCATTTTAAGGTCATTAATTATTTAGTCCGAATTCTATATATATCTAGCTACATATATATACAGCTCCCATCCGAGCCCAAACCGAATCAATTTGAATCATATCTAGGTCATTATGTGTCAGCAGTCCTAGAGGAGGCGACAGTTATAACAAGGGAGAGGGAAAGGTTCATCTTTTGAAGATCTATCACTTCTTCACCCTCTATATATGAATGGAGACACCGTTAGGTCAAAAGATAGCATTTTACTACTTTCTCTTATTCTTTCCTCTCTTAATTTTGACTTGACCGTCGTCAGAGAGGTTACCCCAAAGATACTCTTTGGTCTCCTTTTAATCTATGTTCAATCTTTTCGATAGCAAAGAGCTTGAGATCTTCGTGTGAGTCCATATGGTTACTCAGCATGTTAACAACCGACCCGATGGAAGCCGACCCTACAAAAGCCAATCCAACAAAAGTTGACCCAGCACAAATAGACTTGACGTACACCTGACCGACCTAGAGAGTTTGGCAAGGGATATATCACCGGGCACCCGGTTATCTTTTAATTTAAAATGCATTTTAAAAAACATTTGCTTTGTCTTCAAATCATTTTCCATGCATTAGTTGTGACTTGTGGCCCTCACCGACTCATTCTGACCTCGCAACCACTCTCTGCCTTCCCTCGCATAGCTTGGAGATGCAATGCATTTCAAGCCAAAGAATGATTCGAAAGTGAGAGCTCCAAAAATCGAAGCTATTTTCTCCTATCGTAGCATAAGATAAATATAGCATTAAATAAATTGATAAAAGTACACAACAAACAAGCACAGTTAATTTAATTTCTTTAGTACCAGACGTATGTTTACCAGCTGGATTAAATAAAGAGAACCGACAAAAATAAGATAGATATAATGAGGGGCCGTAAGTGAAATGTAATCTTCACTAGAATACAAAAAGGCTGTATCCAACTAACCTACCGCCGTTTCACTCCCAACCGAAACCAATTGCATTAAAGTAACAAGAAAGGTTTGGTGATTGGACTTGTAAAAAATTAAACAATCGAATAAATTTGAATTGAGAATTCAATAACATAAACGAATTAAATTTAAGCCAAGTTTGAGATCGACTTGATTACCTTATCAAATAAGTTTGAACACCATAAAATTTGACTGACTGAGTTATCTACAACACTACAAATTTACAAGGTGGAAAAAAGAACAGGCAATCACTGCCACACCAAAAGGATATCTGCAACCTGAACATGGAATTATTCTCCTCTGGCTCACACAATCAACTTCTTGGAACCCGGTTGAAGATAAAGATGTTTCGGTGAATCTGCAAATCTAAAATAAGATGAAAAGAAAGTTGCATATGCATGGATATCATACATGCAGGAGAGTAAAACAAAGGAGTTAAATATATCATGACTATTTCTGGGGTTAGTAGTAGCAAAAGTATAATCCCTTGTTGAGTCTAATGAATGCTTTAACAAAACTAGGCACGTTAGCAAAGTAGTTTCTGTTCCCTATTTTGAGACCAAACATTAGGAGGTCACTCACCAAGCTTTATATCTAAGATTAAGTAGGCATTCTGCCTTCGTTTCAAAAAAGGGACTAATCGGAGTGAGTAATGCAAAAAAATCCACAAGTGGGAATCCATGCAATTTAACAGTTTTGTGTGTACTAAAAAATGTTCTCCATGCTCGTGCTTTTGGGCACAATTTCCTTAATTTCACTGGCCAACTCAAGAAACCTACTTTGTTCACGGAGCAAACTAGTAGGGAGGACAAGGACATGGACATTGATCCAACGATGCATTCCTCTGCAAACTGGAGTTAATGAAGAAAAGTTCATTTAAATAGTTCGACACATATTACTACAAGCCTGCTTCAAACATAGGAGTCATATAATTTTTCTTCCATAGTCTTGAGGGAAGCAATTGGGTACTCAATCAACAAAATAAGAGACAGAAGATTTATTTTTGTTCAAAGCAAAAGGCCTAAAGCCAAATTCATCTCAATGATACGTACTAAAGGTAAGACGGCACAAAAAATAAAGGTTTATGTCCAGTTAGGAGAGCGAGGAGTTTGCAGTCAGTAAGTGGAATGAAGTAATAATGATGAACAAGCCAGTAGGTTATGTTTTTGGGTGTCAAACAGGCTATCGAGGGCACACTCACTGAGCAACTTGGCTTGAACATCTTCACTGGAATAAAATCTAGTGGTGAAGGACCAACACCCGAGCTCCATGCTTTCCTAGATATATATAATTCAGACAAACTTAAATTCAACAAAAGTTGAAGACTTTTCCACAACTCTTATTCAGAGCATAAATGAAAACCAAACTTCATTGGTTTCTCAAGCTGATGGCTGTAAGTAATCACTTGAGCAAAATGCCAAGATAGAAGTAACACCGGCAAGTTTTGTTGATACCTACACTGCAAACAGAAGGAACTAGAAAAGCAAATGAGCAATTCGAGAAACTGAATTTAAAAAATAGAATCATGTTATAGCGAATAGGCTAAATTGTTTGAAAATGAACTCCCAAAAATGCATTAGCGAATAGGCTGGAGGAAATATATCTATGTCCAAGTCTCCAGTAGCAGAAATTGAACTCGAAAATAATAAAATCTTTCCGAATCTCGAAAATAAACCCCAAAGACACCACAGAGAGATCTAGAGTCAAGCATGAAGAGGGAGTGATCGATTCCGGAAGCATCAGGAAACCAATAACCTAATCAAACCAAATCGATCTCGAAATAAAAACTTGGATCATTGTTTCACTAATTGACTCAATGGATTGATTAGTCGCATAGGATTTCTGTATATATGGTTCGCCAAGCAAAAAAAAATGATAAATTTGTACGCCATATAAACTGGATAAATGAACCGACGATGAGGCAAATTAACTGTAATCAAAGCATTAAGATGGAAAGGGTTCAAGTAAGTCCAAAGATACAAGCAACTCATCAAATATAACAATTTAGTTACAGTATTATGAAATAACCTTCAGCACGTTGGTATAATCTCCCCGGAGAATCTCTAATACTTTAAGGTCTAACTTGCAAGCATTATCCTTGATCAATTGATAAACTAGTATTACGTCTTTTCTTTGTAGCAAAACACAGGCAGTGATGAATAAATTATGTCTGATCGTTCAGTGGCGGATTGTCTCGGGAAGAAATCCAAAGTCGTGCTTTAAAATACGACAGTGTCCAACATGGTCCCTAGAGTCTGGATTATGTTGGACGACATCAAGTTTGATACATGCTCTTCCAGATGTTTTTTGGCATCCTGCCTGCCAACGTTTGCGATGGCCAATTTTTCCGGTGGAAGTTCGTCTTCCTCCTGAACTGCTTTGTTATATTTGATAGCCAGATCCAACATTTCCTGATGACGCAACAATGAGACTCATCAATGGTTATAAAGGGAGAAATTCTGTGAAAGAAATAATATAACTAATTAGATAAAGCATGAGAACATATCGCATACCTGGACTGTCTGCTCATTGGTTTTGGAATGAGTGTCAAATGGCCGAAGTATCAAACCGTCAGTCCATTTCTTTTTATGCAGGTTGAGCAACATTTTCTCCTCAAGCTCATTCTTCCTATAATTTATTGCGATTGAATAATAATGCCGATTTAATCCATGGATAAGTGCCTGATAAACAACACCTAGATGTAAACCAAGTGTAGAAAGACAATTCATTCGGATGACTGAAAACATTATTCAACATGTAGTTAACCTGAATGGATGGCTTATTGAGATGTCCAACGTTGGACGTTGTTTGGCGAGGTTCCTGGCCAAGCATCATTGTCTGAGGATTGATCAAGCGAAAAGCATCAATAACCACCTTCCCCTTTACACTCTGGATTGGGTCTACTACAACAGCTATTGCCCTTGGATTGAGGGCTTCAAAACTCTGAAAGAAGCCAAGGCATCAGATTGTCTTGCACCCATTTTAGTTACACCTCTAAAACTTTAAAAATTGTTAGTTAAACAATAAGAGCAAAGACAAACTCATATGTATTCAGGCAATTCAAGACCATAAGACATCAACATTATCAGGATTTGTCAAACAAGGGATGATGTTTATCAATAATCAGCTTATATTTTTTGGATGGGGAAAAAATCAAAAGATATACAATGTCAAATCAAGAAATCAGCATTTCTTATTAATCTAACAGAGACATGGGAGATTAGGATGAATACATACTTGCTGTGTATTTATGTCAACACCAGAAAGCCAGCAACCAAAGCCTGGGTGAGAATGGTACCATCCGACAACCATTTCAGGTCTGCAACATTAGAATCATAATCAAACAGTTCCATATCTAGAATTTAGAAACCAAAATATCAAAAAATTCAATAGCACTCAAATGATTGAATGATATATCTAGAGCATAAGAAAAAGCACACACATAAGGTTATTTAGACAAAGCCAAGAGAAAAAAACCACTGTCAGTTTGCTGGTACAAAGGACACATTTCACTCAAACCAATGAGGGCATACAATGACACCTTTCTCAAACCCTGTTGCCTAGTGGTTGACTAAAAGAAGGAAACCTACCAAAAAGTGGTGAAGATTCAACCACTCCCTTTTCCACATTTGTATGCCCATAGGATTATGGAACCAAATATATGTTCCATAAGGATTTTTGTAGCCATCTGCATAATCTCATCACATCTACTCTGAGTATAAGAAAAACTACTTTGTTCTGTCTGATCCAAATTTCTCCATGGAACTCCCACAGATTTCACATTTACTGTGGCACTTTCGCTCCTATAACTCCAATACTATCTCAATGAACAGCAACTTCTAAATGGATCATTGTTTAAATTATCTAGGATAGCCAACACATAAGAGATGTACGACTGAAAAGTTAGGTATCCATTCTAAATGCTAGCAAACAAGCTCTTGCCAGTCCTTATGTTATCACAATCTAAAGCTTTGCAGATGGCAATAGAATAAAAGAAATGGAACAATAAACATTCAATAAAAAAGTTCAATTTACCCAAGTTATCCACACATTGATAGATGCAGTAGCCTTACTATTTAAGAAGTCATCATTGCTCACTAGATAGGTAAAAATAGGAGGGACTATCATCAATCAATTGAAGCTTAAAACTCGAAATTCAAACATGAAAAAAGCACAACTCCTTTATGTGAAATACAACATATAGTTTTAAAAAATATCTCTAGGAATTCTAAATCATGGAATGCTCATGTAAAAATAATGTTCCTTTGAACAAAATTGAACACATATAATAGTTTCACAATATCAAAAAAAACCTAGTGGACAGCAGTTGTAGACTATGAATAAGAGATATTTATCTAAGGTTCTATTAGGAAGATGCTTGTGACAAGTGACTTTCCCAAAAAAGAGGTTAAGAAAGCAAACAAAGAAATGACATAAGTTGCCATCTTTATTTGCCCCAAATTGGTAAATTGAAATGAGCAAGAAACAAGATAATGTAGAAATAATTACATGTAAGATATCTTGTCCCTTTTCATTTTCACCTATAAGATGATCAAGTTATCAACACAAGAAAAATGATCAAGGTATCAACACAAGGAAAATGATCAAGGTATCAACATAGCAAAAATGTTGGATCAGCAAAAGAAAAAATATATTCATCAAACCAAGACAGATTACTCGTGATGCACATTCAGCAAACTATAAAGCCCAAGTAATAAAAATGCGTTTCCATTGGCCACCTGGAAAATAATTCAACCCACCTTGCCAAGTGTAATTGGATAAAAAAAGTAATCAACCAGAGTATATTTAGGTTAAGAAAGAATGCAACGTATCCAATTCCAAACAGAGATCAGTATCAACTCAAAACTCTGCCACCTAATTCCAAATATAGGCCTTATTGTCTTTTATCTTGGTGAGGTGCGAGTCCTTTCCAACATCTTACATTGATTTATATAAGCAGGAAATCCTAGATAAGAAAAATCAATGCATGATGTACTAGAACTTAGCTTGGGACATCTGAAATCAAGATTGTTGATAGTGGCATCCAATATTTTTATCGAAACAAATTAATCATGGAAAGTTGCTTTGGAAGCACATTTAGTTTCAAACAAAATTACTAGCCTCTTGTTGTTTTTTCAAAAATGATCTGCGAAAAAGTGCAAGGCAAACTTCTACTAGTTTGGAACAACACCTACCTTAACCTGATCAAATCCCAATCTCAACAAATTTAAAAAATAAAAAATAAAAGGGATCTGAATCTCCCAGTCGACTGCATGCCTGCATAACTGGTCCAACCTATGAATAGCAACCTACCTAGTAATTTTGCCTTATGAGCACGGCGCAATGGAGATTAATTATGACCGTATAACTAAAAGAGATCAAAGTTATAAAGCATACCGATTTGTCTTTATGAATACAAAATTGAAAAAACCCTAGAGTCGTAAGCAGCAACTACAGCTCGAATCACCAGTGCAAACATCGGCAAAAGGTACAAGAATAGTACCAAAACAAATATGTATTGTGTAGTCAAAATAATAAGCAGATTGCTATCTAACCCTCAGCATGCAGATCTAGAGCAGCTCAGCAGTTCTGGAAAAGAAACAACAGAAGAAGAAGAAAAAGAGAGACCTTCCCGTCTGCTTCAGCATGTCAAGCATGTTGGTTTGGAAGACGTGATCAACGGCCTCGACACTGACGCCCGTCCCGCTCTGCGGCATTGCGAAGACGTCGACGACCCTAACGGTGTACTCGTCAACGAATTCCCCCAGCATGAGCCCCATCACCTCCATGGGAACCCCAGCTCTCCCTGTTTCCCAAACATAAAAAAACCCTAATCTTAGATCAAAGAAAAAAAAAAATCGCCATCGGCGTTATCCAACTAGAGTACAAGGAAGAAGGTCGTCGGTCGCAATTACCGTGCTTGAGCATCTTGAGGAGAGCGAGAGAGGAGATGTAAACCTGCTCGGCGGAGTCGAGCTGCGGGGAATCGGTCGGCGGGTGGCCCATCGAACCGGCGCCCGAGAAGATACGGTGCAGTCTTTCCATCCCTCGGATTTCTTCCCTTATGCCTCTCTTAATGCCCTAGCGATCGCTGCTGCCCTGTTCGGATGGAAGCTTTCGTTGCTTCGAGACCGAGAACTCTGCGACAGAGGGGAGAGCTATAAGCTAAATCGACAAAGAATCCCACCGTCGGTGTTCTTAGAATATGCTATGGGCCGTCAGATTCTCATCAAACGGAAAATAGCACTTCTAGACCGGAGTTAACTTTCTATGTTAGCGTAAGGCAACGAGCCGAATCACATTTGTTTGAAATCCATGAAATCGAACCGATAAATATTTATATAAAGATATTTTGGAGTTTAGTAGTAATTTTATATGTCAGTATGGCCGATATGTTTATTAATATAAAACCCTAAACCCTATTCTTAGCCGTTTTAATAATAGAAAATTATAAATTACGTTTGATCGGGTAAGAATGGATGAGCCATGTGAAAGGTATCATGGCAGTCAGTAAGGCACCACATGGTGGATGATGAGAAAGACAGCGCAATGTCACGTGGCGAAAGACATGATGACTCAGGCCACCACTTAGCGGATAAAGTAGCCCAACCAGACGGACGAGGTACGCGACCCAGACCACCAAAAGGGAGTGACAAGCTAGTAGGACGCTCCGTTTGGGTGGTCAAATGCCAACCGCAATCAACCCAATCGGATCAATCAGCACAATTACAGAGTCGATCCTCGATGAGGAGGCTAGGGTCAGACTACATAGGCATTCAGGCATCCAGACAGCTGACTTTCAAGTATATTCCGACTAAACACGAAAGCAGTTCGGACGGCTCAGCATATTAGCATACTAACCCTCACCGAGCAGGCTACGGAACGGTCTGGAGCTCCGCTCGGCCAGTCGGACACTTCAGCTAAAAATGCTCTACCAGTCCAGTCAGTGCACGATCAGCCGACCTTCTGAGTCAAACATCAAAAATTGTCGCATACAGAACAAGCCGCAGATCTCTGACACTTGTACAGAGGTGGCACGCCCAATGCGGCCAGGTGTCAGAGCTTACGTGGCAGTCCACCATTGGTCGGTGTCACAAGTGGCGGCTCGTCATTGGCTGAGACACGTCATCAGGCGTACCAAATGACGAACACCTACTATAAATGAGGGTCTTCGGTATCCGTCACAGGTATCTTTTTCAGGCTTTTCTAGGCGTTTACATGCATTCCCATGCATCTACAGTATTTTTACTATTATCCGTGCTTTATTCCATGGGATTCCCTCACTAACTTGAGCGCCGGAGTACCAAAACAGGGGACCCCTTCCCTGGTTTAGGGGCTAATGCTCTGTTGGTTTGCGCAAGTGCTCACAAGTTTCAGACAGACAGACGACTACTACTTATTCGAAC
>JBBPFP011244094.1:0-10571 GCA_037974795.1 Kaempferia galanga
TTCACTTTGACCATCCTGATCGTTCTCCTCCGCAACTTCCTCTCTTGTTTATCTAAAATCTGCATCGGCTTCTCCTCGTAGGCCAGATCCGGCGTAAGTTGTAATGGCTCGTAATTCAAGACATGTGAAGGGTTTGGTATGTGTTTCCTTAGCATCGCTACGTGAAACACATTGTGCATCCCTGCAATATTCGACGGTAGAGCCACTCGATATGCCAATGTCCCCACTCTGTCTAAGATCTCAAAAGGTCCAATGAATCTTGGGCTGAGCTTACCCTTCATCCCAAACTGCATAATATCTTTCATCGGAGCTATCTTTATAAAAACATAATCACCAACTGCGAACTCGAGTGCTCTTCTTCTCTTCTCCCAAACAAGGAGTGGTGGAAAATTGTCCTTTTAATTAAAGAAAAAGTCACCTTATTTTTGACCTATAAAATTAAATCTTTTAAAATTTTAAAGGAATCATATTTTTATTATTTTGTACTAAAATAAACTATTTATTAATATGATATAACACTATAATATCTGTTTAATGATAAAAGTTAAAAGTTTAAAACTTAATATGTGTCACATGAAACAAAGAATATAATATGCTAAATATAAAAAATCTAAACGCTTATATTAAAAAATATAAATATTATATTATATTATATTAAATTAATTATTTTCATTTATTATTACGATATTAAGGAGAATTTCTATTATGAAAGAATTAAATTATTTTTGGAGGCGAAATGATAATTTGTCTCGTATATATATATATATATATAACAAATAAAAAGTAATATGACAGCTGGCACGGTAGGCATTATAGTAATCTCATTTTTTTTCAATGCCTTTGACTTTTCCTGTGAGAATGAGAGATCCGATCGGTGCCGCATCGACCCCGAGGCGGCGATGGCCGAACCTACTGCCCCTTGTTGTGGCCCTCGTCGTCATCGCCGAAGTTGTCTTCCTCGTCCGCCTCGACATCGCCAAGAACGCCAGCATGGTCCAACACTGGACCACCACCTTCCAGTTCCCTTCCACCACCGCCGTCTTTGAGGACCCCTTGGCATCGTCCTTCCCTTCCTCCAACGGTTCCCTTCAAGAAGAAGTTGCTGATGGCGGTGACGAAGGACGATGCGAGGATTGGTTGGAGAGAGAGGATGCCATCCCGTATGCAAGAAATTTCACCACCGATCCGATCATCGTCTCTGGTGGCGAAAAGAAGGTTTTTTCGAGCCACTTTTTCTAATTATGTTTAAATTTGCTTGTTCAGGTTGTCAGAAAGATCGAATTTTTCTGGCTTGGACGAGTAGGAGGGATCGATTTTGTCCCTTGTTCAGTTGTTTACTGATTCAGGTCACATAGTGACAATCTTCACTTTCGAAACAAGAAGTGCTTTGTTGGTAGCTAGAAATGTTTTTAATACCCATAAGAGAAGCTCAAGATGGTACTCAAGCAATCCAGTTCACTTTTACTCTAGAGGATTTGTTGCAAACCATTCACTAAACAACAGGGGCCATCATTTGTTCACTAGCCTATGTGACATGTAACATATACTCCTTTATTAAAGTAACTTTGATCAAGAAAATAATGTGTTGGAGTCATTAGAAGCTATGCAATAACCATTTTTAGGAATTAAGTAGAAGAGATAGCAAAAAGTATTACGAAGTCAAATGCTTCACGGTTAAAAAAACAAAGTGAGTATGAGATATAATCATGCAACTGTAACATACTAACAGCATATTAAAATGGCTCTATGCTTTTTTCCAGCCAATGTTTCAGAGTTAAAGCATGAAAGTAGTTGTTTCTTCCTTTGTTCTTGGTGCTTCAGCGAAGATTTGTTTAATCTGCTACTCAGAATTACACCATTTCCTTCCTGCCTTCCTGTTGCTTATAGAAAAGATGCTAACAGCTCATACTCGAGCAATCAACAGGAAATGACAACCTAGTCCATCTTTAACTAAAATTTGATTAGATATTTACTGCTACAAAATATTATTGAAATAGTAGTAACGCAGAGTAAATTGACACTCCTGTGACCATTGGCCTGCCAATTGACTAACATGTGGTAACATTCCCAGAAGCTTGTGTCTAGCCTAGGCATCTGGTGAAAAATGCATAAAATCTACTGAGCATAGGTGTTTGCTGTATTTGTTGTTTGTGAGTATTTAAGGATGCAAACAAGTGGCTCATTAGTAAGTCGGAGCTAATTGAGAGAAAACAAAAATCAAATACAGGGGGAGGGTGAAAATTGATTGAAATTTCCCCTAAAGAAATTATACTAAGCATGAAAAAATTCTATGACTTTACCAATGAAAAGTAGTAGTCAGGCAACCAAATTCTCAACTGTTTGAAGAAAGATTATAAAATGACAAAAAAGAAGTATGATTAATTGTCGAAAAAATTAGCAATTATTATTGTGTCACTATATTTGGAATTCTTTTAGAGATTTATTATCTTTAATGAAACATTATGCACTCGAACTGCCAAAAGTTACGTGCACGTTGTTGGAAGTTTGTTATAGTTAAATCAGATGATTTGGGTTCGATTGGATTAATCTTGATCACATACAGTGTATTTTCTGATTACAGGGAAAGAGATCTTTTCATAGCAAAATGATTGTGATAATCAACGCACTGCTTTGTGCTTCCTTCAAAAGCCTACAAGTCATCATAATTAATTTTCTCTAAATAGTTTGCAAAATATCTTATTTGAAAATTTGTCAAGAGTTTTTGAGATTTACTTCTTTGAAAGTAAAAGAAAAAGACTTTCTCTATAATTTAATTTGTTGAGCATGTGATGGAACCCATTCCATCTAAAATGATTGGCCATTTGGTAGGGGGCATCATATCAGTACAGCCTAGATCACCGCACAGTTGCACTTATTAAGACCACACTTGTCCTCAAAGAATTTAGGTACGTAGCAGTTGGCTTCAACACACTCCTCATGTTTATCATTGTTCACAGTTTCACTCGCTTATGTGTTCATCACGATTCATACATATATGCTTGACTCACATTATAAACCATCATGCTTGTCCATCTGAGACCATGGACGTGGAGTTTGCCCACTTCAACTATTGCCCTCATACTCATCATGGCTTAAACACACGTCACTCTTTGTCTCTAATACCATGTTGAAGGCATAAATGGAGTCTGATCCATCATTTAATGATAGTCACTTATGTGGGAACATCACCACAATGTAATCACACCATATACCTTAAGTTATCCATGTTCAACTATTGGATGCCAGTACCCTAGTTTCGAGAAACTCCAATAGCCTTCTTCGTTTTATGGAAATCTTAAACATTTTATAATGTTGCATGGTATCTAGGTATAATTTCTATAATTATATTTGTTTTTTTCTGGTATCTATGAATTAGTATCGTTTCCTTTCATATCTACAGGACTGGAGTACCTGCTCTGTTGGATGCAAATTTGGACACGTATTAGGTCGGACACCTGATGCTACATTTAACTTAGCTCGCACCCCCTTGACAGCTAGTGTACATCGGTCGATGGAATCATCAAAGTACTATATGGAAAACAAGATTGAAGTGGCACGAGGGTGGGTAAGCATAATTCATGCAGCAAGTCTCCTATTTGCATGAGATGTAAAATGTAAAGGTATTTTGTGGTTGATCTGGGAATGTAGAGGTGATTATTTCTGAATTTCATATTCATTTTATCAATCATAGTTTTGAAACTTGGGCTACCTCCAGAAGAATATGTTGTCTACTCCACCAGTAGTGGCATATTAAATTCTTTTTCTTTTTTATCAGTTTCACCAGCATATGATAACTTATCACTTGGTATGTAGCGTTCATACTGGTTCTGATCACTGGTATCATTCTTTGGAAAACCTTTATCTCAAATATAGAAACAGTTTTTTGGTGTATGAAATTGTGGTCGGTCATAACTCAAAAATTTGACTTTTAGATGTATTTTGCCTTCTATAAAAGCTAATCTTCTTCAACCTACTGTTGTAAGTTTTGGCAGAATGATATAGATATCAATGTTTCCCTTTCCCTCAAAAAGTTGAGTGTATTTATGGCAGATTTCTCAAAGGTCACATCTGATTTTGAGTTTTCCCCAAAGAATGAGTCCTACTCTCAGAATGTTGAAATAGCCCACCTTCTTTTTTCCCATATATTTAAAATACCCCTGGTTTGGTGAACTGAATCCCTCTCTTTTCCAATAATTGAGAAAATTATTTTGGAAAAAGTTTATACAAGTGAATTCAAGAGGACTAGATGTAGGTCTATTTTTATTTTTTATTTTTTAGTTGTTATGCCCTATTAAGTTGTGGTCATAAACTCTTTGATGTCCCAAAATCATGTTACTTTGGCTAGAAAATCGTACCAGAAGCTTCTTGTAAAAATGTGGTGTTTCGGCATTCTTTTTAGTTGTAATGGGTCATCTTTTGGAACAACTCCACCTTCAACTCAAAAATGTTCGGAAGCTCTACTTGAGACTTCCAGGAAGCTTTTTGGTATGATATTCTGGCAAAATGACGTGATTTGAATCATGCAGGAGTTTTTCGAATAATTTTCCATCAAAGAGATTTTGGCAAAAATTTCTTAATGACTCGTTTCAACTCAACAAATAGAATTTTTTTTCCAACTAGAAAATCATCTGAACATTCCATATGAGACTCCAAGAATTTTAAATTATATATATATATATCCAAAATTATTATTTTTCAACCATCAAGTTGATGGACCATTACTACAAACAGTTGCACACTCTACCTGAGACTCTAGGAAGCCTTTGGTTTGTGTTTCTAGTTAAAATGACATGTTCTAGACCATTAAAGAACTTTTAACAAAAATTTCTTTCTGACCTGTTTCATATCAAAAATCATATAGGCACTCAACCAGAAACTGTAGGAAGCCTCTATTATATTTTAAAGCCAAAATGACACATTTTAGGTCATCAGGGATTTTTTTTTTTTTTTTTGTTTTGGTAAAAACCATTGATGTTCCAGTTCAACTAAAACACACCTAAATGCTCTAGATTTTGAGAAACTTCTAGTATGATTTTGTAGTTATTTAATGATCAAGGAATTTTTTTTTGTTCATTCTCACGAATCAACCAGTATAATTTTTTCTCCATAACAAGCATGTTTTTGCCATCTAAGTAATTGGAAAATATGGATGTAGTGCACCAAATTGGGTAGTTTTGTGTGCAAAAAAAGGTGCATTGCTTGGGCAAAAATAAATTAGATTCGCCATTCGGGGATTCTGTGTATTCTTGTTAAATAACACTCTTTGGTTATAGTAGTGCATGAATCATTAATTTTCAGTGTGTACTTTCGATCTGAAACTGAGACTCTTTCTTTCATGTCAGGAGAGGTTATGACATTCTAATGACTACCAGTCTGTCATCAGATGTCCCAGTTGGATACTTCTCGTGGGCTGAATATGATATCATGGCTCCTATGCATCCAAAAACTGAGAAAGCCCATGCAGCTGCCTTTATTTCCAATTGTGGTGCCCGTAATTTCCGTCTACAGGCTCTCGAAATGCTTGAAAATTCCGGTATTCAGATTGATTCTTATGGTGCTTGTCATAAAAATCGAGATGAAGATGGTATGTTAAGAACCTTCCTATTTGCTGAGCTGCTTATATTATGGTACCATGCATTACAATGATCTGGCTTATACAACAAAAGAAAATATGCAACTGAATAAATTACAGCTGGATGATTGCACCATATATAGAAGAGCCTGATTGCACCATATGTAGATGAGCCAAACACAATTGTGAATAGCTAAGCAATGGTAGGCTAAAAGCCTAAAGCCATTATTCTAACATTTCTGAATCCTGATCAAGTTGGAGAAACTAATATCAATCATGTCTAGCTCGTCAGGTAAAACAGAAAAAAAAAGAACAAATAAAAAAACCTAGTTAAGAGGTTTGTGTTCAATCCTAAATAGCGGTAGGTCATATCATGTGTGTGTAGCTTCTTTTTCTTCTTGTGCTTATGCATATCATTGTGAAGCTACTCTGCTGTTTCTAAATGAAAATCAGAATAACTGAAGATTATCTTGAGAGACTTTATAGTATTATTATAAATTCACTTAAGATAAATTGGAAATACTGTAATCTCCATAATCCGTAGTCGTAGAGTAATACTTGAGGATGGTCAAGCATATTTTGAAAATTAGATTTCTTCATCTGCCTTTGAAAGATGAAAACATAATCTTGGCAAATAGTCTTTCATTTAAATTCTTTATGAATGATATCTAAATTTGATGGTTTTGTGATGAAAAATGTTAATTGATTCTTGAATTAATGCCTTCATTCTTTTTCCCTTATTAACAAATTTTTTTCTCTGTTCTTATAGTGGACAAGGTTGAAGCATTGAAACGCTACAAATTTAGTTTGGCATTTGAGAACTCTAATGAGGAGGACTATGTTACAGAAAAATTCTTCCAGTCCCTTGTTGCAGGTATTGTTACTTTCTACTTTAAAATTTTCCAATGAGTTATTTGTGTTAACTTTTATGTAGATTCGTGTGAATATTTGTGACTTCTGTGGTGATTAATCCCATGTGGTTTTTTGTTATTTGTTCAAAGTGGGATTCTTTTGTTGACACATAGATGTGGCAAATAAGTTACTGAAACACAATGATTGTTTTGCAAGTCTAACTTCAACAGATAAATTATATATCTTTTTTTTTTATAAGAACCGCACTGATGCAACTAGTTTTTTTTTTTTTTTTTTTTTTTTTTTTGCAACTAATACTGCCATAAATGATTACATTGATTTAGTTAATGCAGTGTTAATTCTTCTCTCAATCAACTTTCGTACGTAACCAACTACTATTATCACTGCAGCTAGCATGGTACTGACCATTTGATTGTTTTTTTTCTTTACCTCTTGGCACTTGCCATCCATTGGTATTGCATACATGATATCCTACATAGCGTTCAATGATAGTACAAGATGTATGTAGCTGACCCTAAACAATTGGGGCTCATAACTATTTGCTGTTCGTGCTACACTTCTTGAAAATGTGGCATGTCATTCATTAACATCTTTCCTGCAATTACATTTTGACCATGTTTCCACATATGCATTAGAGTGACAATCCATAGTTCATCAATTTTGAAGAGTCCTGAACTGGAGGAATGACAATTCTTTCTTCCCTCTTACCCATATTTCTTTATGTTGACTTACTTGCAGGAGCTATTCCTGTTGTGGTTGGTGCCCCCAATATCCAGGAGTTTGCACCTTCTCCTAGTTCTGTTTTACATATTAAAGAGCTTGATGATGTCGAGTCAGTGGCTAAAACCATGAAGTTCCTTGCAACAAATCTAAATGCATATAATAAGTCAGTAAGGTACTTACAGGCACTAATTATTTTTGTAATATCTCTCATTTCTTTGGTGATACTAGAAATTCAGTTGGTTTCTTATTGTTGTAAAAGTAAATTCATTTAAGCAAATGCATGAAACAGCATTGAGTTCGTAACTGAAAAATTTGTTTCATGGTCAAGTGTAAGATCTCTAATGAATTTTGGAGTAAGGTTGGTTGTAGAGCACAACATATTTTGTTCCAAGAGCAGTATAAGATCCATAGCTCAACAATAGAAATTCCTTAACAATGGTTTTCAAGAAATCGTAGAACTTCTTTTTGGTCAGAAGACTCAAAAGAATCCTTCGTTGTTTTAAAATAGTGACACAAGGAGCCCATCTCTGTTAACCAATATTCTTTTGATAAATGCCTTAAGCTCTTTTGCATGGATGTTTCAGTCCCACAGTTGCAATTGAAAATTGGGAGTTTTACTTTTGGGCATGTTGTCTGATCTTATGAGATGAAACACAGATATATGGGCGTCTAAATGAAGAAAAAATTATAAATTTTGGACTTATATTGCAAAGTGGTTGGCATGTCAAATATCATAAATATTCTAAAATCATATAAAAGAATTCAACTTTGATATAGAAATGATAGAATAACTAGTAACAAGATTTCACTACGGAAATTTTTCTGTGTTTTATTTGTTATCTTTAAAAAAAAATAAAAAATAAAATGTTTTCCCCTATCTATACATAGTTTTTTTTTTTTCCATATGGTTTCTATGGGTGTTCTCTCTTTTCTCTACAATCAAGCTTCCGAGTGCCATCCGTTAACTTAACATGAAGACATATGCAAGAGCAGAAGTTGATTGATGATTCTCAAGATTCATTATAAGTATACCTTATGCCCCTTGAATATGAAACCAAATGGCCATAGCTCTTTTTAGTTTTTTTGGTTCCTGATTATTTCTCATGTTTCATTTCGGGTGCCTACAACTCTCTTGTTTGATACAAATTTTTCCTGTTAAGTCCGCATGCAATATCTTCATCCAAGATGTGTTATTTCATTGCGTTCCTTTGTCTTTGGGCCTTCGTATCATTGCTTGTCTCTCCAATTCCACAATTGTTCGTTGCTTGAGAGTAACCATGATATGCAATAGCTTCATCAGGTGAGAAACAATTTTTTTTTCTATTCAAAATCTTAAAATTGCACATATCATGAATAAGAACATTTTTTTAAAATTTTCTCTCCTTTCCCCTTTTGTTATCCATCCAAGTAAACCTTGTAGTCTTATGATTGATTCATTGTTCAAGCTCTCCATGGGCCATCTAGATTGGATGTCAAAATAGGATACTCATCCCTTGGGAATTTGTGCAAATTTATAATTTCTATCTTAGTTTACTTGATGTATGAATCATTCTCAAGAGAAATGGTGTACCTTTTGGTTTACTTATTTGGTTTTTCACTCTCCTCTTCAATGGTCTTGTTTTTCAGTTGGAAATACGAGGGTCCGTCTGATTCTTTCAAGGCACTTGTTGACATGGCTGCAGTTCACTCGTCATGCCGTTTATGCATTTTTCTTGCAACAATGATCAGAGACAAGGAAGAAATGACTACTAAGTTCCAGAAACGGCCATGTAATTGCACCACCAAGTCAGGAACTGTGCACCATCTATATGTGAGAGAAAGAGGAAGATTTCATATGGAATCCGTCTTCCTGAGGTTATTTATCATCTATCTATCTATTAACTCATCAATGATTTTCTACTGTCATTCCTTTACACATTTCTCCCAAAGCTGTTTTCACTCATCGTAAGGTTGCTCCCTTATGCTAAGGGAGAATATTTTAGCTTGTGAATTACTCTGATCATCCGCATCTCGACACAATCTCATTTGTCATTGGCAGATCAGGGATGTTGACTCTTAAAGGAATGGAATCCGCAGTGTCATCAAAGTTTAAGTCGCTGAATCACACTCCTGTGTGGAGGAATGAAAGACCGAAAAGTATCCGAGGAGGAGATGACTTGAAGATTTACAGAATTTACCCGGTCGGTCTCACTCAGAGGCAAGCATTGTACAGCTTTAAGTTTCACAGTGATGATGATTTTAGGAAACACGTAGAGAGCAATCCTTGTGCAAAATTTGAAGTTATTTTCGTATGATAGAGGCCTTTTCTAGTTCTCATCTCTATTAGTCTTCCAACTTTATTTGGCATAAGAATTGTTTATACACAATTTTGTAAGATATTGTTCAAAGATTTGTTGTGCATATTTGTTTTCATTTTGCAATCTTGGAGAAGCATTGTCCTGAAGTTTTTTATTTTTCCATTTGCTAGCATAAAATTTTAAAGACTGTAAGAGTATTATTGTATACGATATATTGTTATGTTTCTATGGCAGCCATTTTCCTCGTGATCTCATCCTCTACTTGGAAGATAGATTTTATAGTTATTCTTTCTTCAAATTTGTTATTAGAATCAAATAAATTGAACCGAATCGAATTTTGTCGTTTAAATCGAATAAATTGGATTGATATAATGGTGCAGCATTGATTATTCAGTTCAAGTTAATTGTTTTAGTCAAATTACGATCGAATTGAATAAATTAAAACAATTAAGATTTGTTTTTTTAATAAATTGTTAAAATAAATTGGTTCGATTATTTGATTATTTCTATTTATTGAGGAGTAAGTAAGTATTCATGGCCTCCAAAGTTATGGTGAGATGGTGCAGACAACGAGGTAAGTAGTGGGAAGGGCTGGTTTGAATCTCACTCACGTGTATTATATTTAACAAGTTTGAATTATTTGTGACATTGGACTAAAATTTATTTGTACATTTTGATATATCTTTAGTGGTCGGTTGCACATTCCAAATGTTTTTAAAAATTGCCGATTCAGTCTTTCCGTCTATTTCATTGTTAAAAGTAACGGAACATGCTCACGTGCAACTCACACATAATAAAAAACCCAAAATTCTAAATGTGAAAATTCCCATCGTTCTTTCTTTCTTCCCATCGTACTTGATCAGTTTCTCAGATTGTTCCGAGATTTTGTGTTGAAACACCACTGCAAGTTGCACTACTCACACTTGATGTAGAGGAGGCTGATTGTTTCTACATATACGAGTTAAAATCCTTTACCACATCATCTCTGTTCCCATAAGAGCTATGGGCAACCCCATTGAAACCATTTACTTGATCATGTGCATCTTGCCAATTGTCATAAATATCAGATAAGTCCCCTCGGGACGGTGCGATGGTTAAAACATAAG
>JBBPFP011244202.1:0-10570 GCA_037974795.1 Kaempferia galanga
AAAAAAAAACGAGAAAAAAAACATGTCGCGGACGTGTCTTGCACAGTGCGTCGCGCGCCATATCAGAACACTATATATATATAATGGGCTTATTAAGCTTGTTTGGCATAAATGACACTGCCATCAATCAGGCTGACAAAAACTAAACCTCTGCATACTAATCCAAAACGATAGCACAAACCAGACAAATCGGTTAAGTGATGAAGGGGCATCTCTAAACATAATTAGAGATTTGGCTTCACTTTGAACATTTACTATTAGCTAGACAACAAGTACATTCCTGAAGCAAGATTTTTTGAAATGACCAATTATGTACATAAAATTAAGCATAAAACAACCTTTACATCGATCGAATGAGACCCGGCCTGACGATTCAACTGCAAATGGGCCGTCTTCGCTTTATGACCTTTTCTAAGTTTTCAGAAACTAATGCAGTCAGGTTTTGGTTCTCAAATTTGATGTCTGAACTAAACCTGCAAGAAAGGAATTATTATGTCGTCAATGAAAACAAACTGGATTTCCTACTGTGGTGTTTACTTGCATGGGAATAGGAGAGGAAAGATAGAGATTATAAATTTTATTCCATCCCGGAAATGCAATTTTATACATATCATAAACATCAGTCACAAGTGAGAAAACTAAAATTCATTTCATTGGAACATGAAACAAAGAAAAGAATTGAATTGTAACATCCATTCCCAATGAATTACATTCTTTTTCTTAACTTGAACAGAATCAACAGTTTGTTTAAAAAAATGATACGAGCTTATTTGTGTTTATCACTTAATAAATGCTTAAAATTCATTTTCCTCTGATTAATCTGATTTAGAGAAACTAATGGATACTTTTACGTCCATTTCTTTTCCTTTCAGTTCAAGTAGACAACTTATTTCATTTCCCTTCTATTTCCTTCTATCAAAGTAAAGACATCATTATGTTGTGTCTACTTGAGAGGAGAGGAGGAAGATGGGAAGGAAAGGATCAGTGATGGTGAAGGAGGATGGTCCATTTCAATGGGAACCAAAACTGAGGAAAAGAGCTTCATGTCGCTCTCTTCCTCCCCTTATTTTTCATTCTTCCGCCCAAATAGACATGGGAATTGACTAGTTTCTATCTCCCCTTTGCCTCTACCTGGGCTCTCTTCCCCTTAAGTACACATAGCATAAAAGTGGACACAAAATCGAAAGGTAATGAGTTGCGCTTACTTGGGATCAAGTGTTATTTTTTGAATTTCTTTGATGGTTGAACTAGCGGCATACAAGGACATCTTTCCCACCTGGAGTAAAAAAAACTTAGATTTGAGACAAACTAAAGACATGGGAAAGAATTAACAAGAAAAGTCACAGAATAATATATGAGCATACCTCCAGCATCTTAATCTTTGCTTCATGATTATTCGGAAGGCAGCGAATCTCTTCAGCCATACGAGATGACATCCTTAAGCTCTCTGGAGATAAGAAGTTGAGGACCAACTGAACTGATGACTGGAAGATTGAAAGAAAGTAAAATGATAATTTTGTTTCCTGAGAAAACAATCTTCCTTAGAAAATGTCATTAAGATGGAGATAAAGTTAAGGCTGATAGTCTGGAGCCAAGTTTAGTGTCACTTGGTGAAAGTCATCAGATTGGGATTTCACAAGTTAATGTATCAGTTCTCTGATTTGAGTGGCAGGTCATGACAAATAGCGCCAAGCCAACACACTATATAAATTTCACGAGCAAACTCCTAAGCAATATTGTTGGAGACCTAACAAAACGTACTACAAAGATAACCACAAAAAATACAAATTCTCTTTACATTGCCTAAGTCCACCAATAGCATGAAAAAATACTCAGGTAAAACAAATGATTTCATAATCAGAAGTTACTATTTTCACCCCCATGATTCTGTGTGGGCTTTTGTTCCAACTTGTTATTGTATCTCATCTACAACTATGATATGCTAAAAAAACAACACTTGTACCTAGAGTTGTAGAAATTATTTTGCACTTGAAAGGCTTACTTTATCCGAAACTAAATCTCACCTGGAGATACCTAAGCTGAAAAGCACATCCAGAAGGAATAAAAACAGCCTCACCGACATGTTGCACAAAAGACCATGGCTCGATTCCTGTCAAGCAGACAAGCAAACTTACTGAATAAAGAGAAGTCCACTACAATAGCAAAATGGGTCCTAGGAGTCATCATCAAGATGAGAAACTTTTAGTCACACATCTTGAGCATAGAATAAAGAGAAGCTAACAAGCACATAAACTTACTAAATTCTTCCTTTAGCATTTGCTTCTGATCTTTACTTAGATACACTGCTTGATCATAAACAGGCAAGACCTGCCAAACTCATACATGTAAAAATCACATAAAATGGTACATAAGGCGACAAAGTAGTTGCAAAAGGTTGGTTTACAGAATCTGTAGATTGACTAGTATTTGTGAGGTGTTTCCAATGTGTCTTCAAGAACTCATTGAGCTTAGGGATGTCTTGTCGCCGGAAAACATCCCATACAACTCCGGGGCATGTTCTTTCAGAAGAGTCGGGACAAGAAGAATCCCTCTTTTCATGGCTACTTGAACCATTGCTATTGAATTCATGAAAATCCATAGGATTATCCTCGGTCGCTTTCAATCCCAAGGAAAATTCATTTTCTTTACAATGTTCTTGAGATTCACGAGCAGGTTGCCGTGTAATCCCATTGGAAGGTATATTAGAATATGTAAGGTAATCATTCTCGAGCGGATTTTCAGGTTTAAACTTGTTGAAGTTCCTATCAAATTCAGACCTCATCAAAGCTGCCTCTGGTGTGTGCATTAATAGGGAAACCTAAACAAGGACAAAGGCATCAGACTGTATCATTAAAATGACCAACACATTATTGAGATAGTAAATAGTCTATAATACTGCCTGCAACGATTCATTGTTCAAGGAAAAGATAATTAATATTGGCTGGGAAGATGTGAATTAAATAATTAAAGTTCCATTTTTGTATTATCATATTAGAATTGAGTTTCTGAAGTGTCAGTGCCACCATCATGTTCATAAACGCAAGTCAGTAAGTTCCCAGACAATAATGTCTGACTAATTGATTGCCTTGTATACCTCCATGTGTTTTGGAAAATCAGACAACTGAATTTAAACTCGGTTAGATGAAATCCAACAGCTGATCTTCTCATTTGAGGCAAATATCATACAATAGTAATCCAAGGACATATGCATGTGGATAATGAAATGAATCCTTAATAGGCTAAAACTGAACTAAAGCATGATCTAATGTGGAATCTTGAGCAGAACCAAAATAGAAATAAACTAGGCTGAGAGGTTTTTAACCTTGCCATGATGCTAAAGCGTGCAATTATTTAAGTATAAACCTGAACAAAAGAGGAAGATGAGTCATCAAATCAAGTATCAAAAAGGGAATGATGTTTAAAAGCAATGTCTCTTCCACTCTACGATCTTAAACTAGCTAACATGATTACCACATGCTTTCAATTATCACCTTAAGCAATGTGTTACATAATCAATATGGATGACTAGCAAATCCCAAAGAACAAGTAAACATCACATATCAAGTTCCATTCAACATACTTGGGAAGGCATAGTTCTTTGCCAACAACACCTTTGCAAATCACAAGGAATTGAAAAGACCATTGCAACTCTAAGAATTTATGATGGAACACAGCATCAGATGTAAAGTTAATCTGTTGAACAGGTAGTAACATGTGGGCTGGGTATATAATCAATAAAAACAAAGAACAAGACAGCATTCACAGACTGCATTAAGTGACAATCTCCAAAAAAAGAAACTGACTGACAGGAATTGACAATGGCAAATTGACTAACCTACCATATCACCCATATTAACTTGAAGGTTGGCAACAGGAGCACCTTTACTGAGCTCTTTGTGCGTGCCATAAGAAATAACGAGTCTAGGGCCTATTTCATTTTGCATTGTATCATGTGGCAACTTGGAAACAAGATTGAGAATACCCCACTTGTAATGAAGAAATTCAATCAAAGGGAAATTAACAAGAAATTCTGGTCTTTGACATAATATAAACTCTTCCACTACACTTGGAGTTGGCCAATCCTTTATTCTTAACATTGCTGGCAAGCCATCTTCGCATGTACACTCAGAATATCCTTTAATGAACTGACCTAGTTGAAGTTCAACCTGCCAAAGTATAGTTTGTAGGTCAAACCAATGACACCATGATGATTGTAAGACAGTTTTTTAAACTGAAAGATATTAGAAAATTCAATCACTTGCTGATTACAATGAACAAACAACCTTGATTAGATATAATCAGTCCATAACAAAGACCGTATCCGATGATCCTTAACTTGAAGATTTTAGACTACTATTAATCTATCAAAAGTAAAATATAATCACCTGTAGATGATGTTTATTTATGGAATTATTTACTAAGACAAAAAAATGAGGAAAAAGAGAGGTAAAGGAATAAATTTGTCAATTTCTGTTTTTTTGCAAAGGAGGAAAGAAGGAATTTAATTATGTCCGATCCCTTTCATTTCCACCAAAATCAGATGGAAGTAAAGGGAAAAGCAGTATTGGTCTCTATATATACAACATTTAAATTCATCCTTCTGATTCTCTCCAAGAAATAAGATGGGTGGCAGTAGGTGGTCGGTCACTGACTTTCCCAAAATTTTCCAACATAAGAAACTCCCTTGTGAACCCTGATACTGACTATTTTTCAAAATTATAAAATACAAATAAAAGTATAAATAAAAATATGATGGATGAAAAATACCTGAGATAATGAGTGGTTCTAGGAGGAAATGATCTCCCATAGTCAAAAGATTATCGGAATAAAGTGACACTTAGCATCAAAAATAAAAGTATCACAAGAATTATCACAGTTCCAAAAAAGTGAAATATAATGGTAATAACATGCCTCAATGACATTAAAGTTGTCATAATAACCTTGTGACCAGCATTATTTCACATCAAATAAAGAATCACCAAGAAGTAGCATACCTCTGACTGATCATTACAGCTGAAGGCTTTCACCTTTATACTATCATCAGTTTTCTTGTCTATCATTTCTTGAATGCCTCTCCAGATAATAGTTGGATCCCAACTTGAAGCCAATGGGCACTCAAATGTGTGTCTTACAACAACTGGTTCACCCCTAGACCAATGCTGATGAAAATGACTTATACCGTTAAGTTTTATGTCTTGTGCTACTGGAGAGTACAAGAAATTATCAATGCTACTATCTCTATTGGAGCATTGACGACAAGTGAATGTACTTAACCCATTCAATTCAGAAACCATATTATTTTGACAAGGGCAGCCTGGCAAAGTTTCTGGATCTCGAGTTATGCATCCATTGACCATTTCCTCAGCACTTTTAACCAGTTTTGCAACCCAGTTTATTTTGAAAAGCCGTCTTAAAACTAATTCTGAGGAGCCACAACCACCTGCCTCAACAGGGCAACATGGGATTGTGCCATCTCTGTTTGCTTTCCACTTGGGAAATTGATGGGCAAAGTTAATTGAGCATTCATCAGTCTCAGTTTTTCCAGATGATTCTGGGCATGCGGTTTCAGCAGTGACATCTTTGCTTCTATCAGTTGACCAACCATCGATGGGAAGATTAACTGAAGATGCCCGTCGAATATCACGACAACAGTTGAGGCATAAATCATATGAGCACTTGGTGCAATGCCGATGATAATCAAGTATTGGCACTTTGCACAAGTCACTGCACATAGTAATGATAACACTGCTTAATGCCAACAGTAACATAACTGAGTAAGTGTAATCACTTAGGGGGAAAAATTATGCATTAGATGAGGAAGTACCAGCACATCTGTTCATCAGCATCTATCTTTGCCCTAGGAATATCAGATTTAGGCCCTGGGACATTATAACTAACATAAATATGAGAAACGTAAAAGGAACAAAGGCAACCCGCAGTGAAAACTCTAGACCAGTGCATTAAAAAAAAAGAACAACAAGATGCAATACCATACGCCCTTGTTTCAACTCCAATTTCAAAGCATTGATCCCTATATATATTCTTCAAGATAGGGAGGATGAATTTCAAAAGACTATGAAGATATCTCAATTTATCTATGGCAGGCATCTCATGTATCTTAGCCTAAAACAAAGGAAAGCATGAGTTAACAAAAACACACACATCAATGAGAAAAATAGCTAAAGGATATATATGACTGCAATTGTTAATATGAGAGAAGAAAAAGTGAGCACCACCTTAACTAAGTTGTCAGCTTGCAAGCATATTCTACAGTTACAAATACCACGACAAGCTGGGCAAACCTGACGGATATCCTCCACTAGAATGTCAGCATACCTAACAGATGCAATACATCATCAAGCATTTAACTTTCTGTCAATAAGGAACTCAAATCTTAGCATATGGTAGATACGCCAATACCATCTTGATATGCAATTGCTACAGTATCCTCTGCTGTCACAACTAATACACCATACAACACTTGCTAGATCATTCCTCTGACAGTGATGACAAGTTAATCCTTCCACCTCATCAGATGAACCCGAAGTTTTGCCTGAATAATCCTATAAGACCAGATAGAAAATCCATAATTCTTAAAAGCAAAGATAATTGCAAAGAAACATTTATATTCATTAAAAAAAAATCAGAACGTTAGACTCACAGCTGGACCACTTCCATAATTCTTTGCTTCCCTGCCAAACGGCGGAGTTTTGTATCCTGATCTAATTTGATCCTCCTCCATGTAATCTGCATCTTGCTCAACGTCCTGAGTAGGTCTGCCAAAATCACCATGGGCTGAAACCCCCCTAGACATCTCACGCGAGTACAAGCCCTGTCCCTGACTTCTAGACACCTTCTCCTTGTACCTGCCCCTGGACGCCCACTCTGGGCCACCTACATTATTCATTGGAGACACAGACCTGGACCTCTCAGCCTCCTTACTTCTGCTCTCCAAGTAGATATCACCGTCATCCATCGACTTCCGCCTTGCTTTCCGCTCACTAGCTCGCTGTGCCGAGTTTGCTGCCCGCCTCTTTGCCTGGATGTAGTGCTTCTCACAGACAGTCTTATCTGGCATCGACAGCGCGCTGCACCTCCACTGCTTCCCGTCCGATCTCTTGCACCTTAAGTCCTCAGGTATCCCCACATAGTCATCCATGCCTCCTGCGCACCCTCTAACCTACAATTCAACCCCATAACTAAAAATTTCACTAATTCCAATTAGAACAACGTTTTCCTTCTGAAAAGAAACTTCTGATCAAGATCAATGCAACAAATCCCAAAAAGTAGCACAGAAATTAAGGCAACAAACAAAACAAGGAGATAGATCCATACGAATCAAACCACAATCATGACTAATATTTCACTAATTCCGATCGCAAAATCTTCAGACAAAATCTAAATCAAAATTTACCAAAAAACACACACACAAACACAAATCAGCTGTAGATCAAAGCAACAAAACCCTAAATTCAAACCAAATTTTACATCAACAGATGAAGACGAAGATAGATCCATAGGAATCAACCCACAAGCCGATAAGCAAACATACACAAATAAAAAAAATTAAATTAAAAAAAATGAAAGGATTCGAAACTCGCCTTTGGATCTGGACCGCGGGCCTCGTCGACCTCCTCGGGCGAGCGATGGCGAGAAGAGGAATGACGACATCGGGAGGGTATAAATAGAAGGGAATAGGAGTGGGGTAGAAGACGAAGAGAGCGACCTGCGTAGTTTGGATCAGAGTGAGAGGAGCCCCCGGAGAATTTGGTGAAGTTTGAGGGGTCAAAGCCCAAAAATTGAAAAGGATGTCGCTGTGGGGAACGGATTGATGCAGCAGCAGCTGCAGCAGCGAAAGAAGAAAGAAGAGGCAGCAGACATGCGCATAAAATCCCCGAACGACCCTCCGCACATTTCAGATCTTATTTATATACTTTATCTGTTTTATGAGTGTGCATCGTTCTATTTAGTATTTATCAATGATACTTTTTTATTTATTTATATTTCGGATTAATGGAAAAACAAGATTATTTTATATAAAAAAATTATATTTTTTCAGGAATAATAATAATATTATTGTTTTTCCAGGCGCTTCTTCGAACGGGTCTGCTCCACTCGACGACTGTGAGCTTCCATTTCCTGTCGCCTCGAATGCCCATGGCGTTCGTTCCCTCCAATTTGTCTTCTCCTCCTTCTTCCTCCTTCCCTTCTTCTTCTTCTTCTTCCTCCTCCTCCTCGTCGGCAGAAGCCGCTGCTGCTCCTCTCAAGATTGGGGCAGCGATGTCGGCGCCTCCGATGCCTCCCATCAATCACCGCGACCCCTTCCTCTCCGAGTTGGCTGCCGCGGTCGCCGCAGTTCCCGACCCGCTGGCTTTGGCTTCGTCGGGCAACCGCGACACGCCGCCCTACCTCGACCTCTTCGTTTCTCCGACGCCAATGTCTAGGTCAGCACAGGTGCTCGCTAGATCGTATAATCCTCTTTTCTCTCCTACTGTTAGTTAAATTGTTTATTTTTGGCGTGTTTTCAAAATATTAATTCGTATACAGATGGATTTGTGTCGAATAGGGGGCATCTGTGGTGGGATCAGAATTGAATCTTATGGGAGGTCCGAATTTCTAGATCGTATAATTCAATTAAATTGTAGTTTGCTGACATGCTTCCAAAATATTAACCAAAAAAGGGGTTTTGAGCTAGCATCTGATACTTCATAGGTATTAACTTGTAGGTGATAACGAAGGCGCTTAACTTGAAAGGATTTTCCCCTTAAAAAAAGGAAAGGTTTTATCTGATAAGATGAAAATGGAGAATCTTGGTAAGAAAAAAAAAATCATCTAACAAGTTTTGTTTTTTATTAATTCAATAATTGTTGCAATTGGTTCAGTTGAATCAGAAAGGGGATTGAACTGAGATTTCCAAATGGTTATGGCAAAGGGATTGAACTGAGGACTAATCTTAATGTTAGTTGAGATCATTGGTTTATTCCTTTGTATAATGTTTTGTCACATTCCCCCCAACCACTAACTAAGACGGTTAATACATAACAGATTGATGTTAATGATGTGGGTATTTTGATGATCTTGAAACTCCACCTGCATTTTGAATTTGTTTCCCTTGTATTTGTAGAATTAGGAATGGAAACCAATGCTCAACAGCTAAATGATGTTTCAGATTATTCTTATGATTTACACTCAATTACTGAAAGTTATCTTGGACTTGCACAATCCTTGCAAATAAGTTTCTGTATGCTAGCTCTGAGTTTGGTGTTTCTAATCCCCTTTTATTCTCACCAGTTGCCTTTTGCATTAAGCCTGGGTTTTCTGTAGCAAATATAATGTTTGATTGTTTGATGAACTACTTGTTTGCCACAAGGTTTAGATATATGACTGGATTGTCTAAAGCTGTCTGTGGAAATATACTAGAGACTTGGTGATGGAACACTAAAATTGAACCCTCAAGACTGACAAAAAAAATTTGGTTTGAATTTGATGCAAAGGGGAAAACTACTTCACACAGAGAAAATAACCTCACACTCACAGATATAGAGAATTGAAGAGGGAATTTTATTAATCGAAAGCTTAACTATTAGATTGCCATTGTAACTCTTTCACAGAATCAATTTTAACCAAATTAGAAAACCTTAAAGATGCGAATTAGGAAAGACTAATCCCATTAAACTCTTATCAAAATAAAGACCCTTACCAAATTAAAGACACCAACACTTAGTATAGGACAATTACTAACATCAATTACAAATTCAAATTTATTATTTTTCTTCCATTGTTTGTTTGCATCACTTGGTATTTGCAATCAGATTCAGGTTTGGTTAGTTGTGATTGTTGTGTTCCTATGTAAAGAGGGCACTCTCTACCATTTTCAGTTGTTCCTCTCCCGAGGAAGGTCCTCATGTATTATCACTCGTCCACCACTGGAAGTACCATGACTTGCATGTCTTATGCATGCTGCCAGAAAGACATTAGGATAGTAAACCGATCGGTTCTTGCTGGAGGGCAATTATCCATCGTCAATCAGTCATGGCAATTTGATCAGTAGTGGTGATGCATCTTCTCCAATAGGACTGTTGCCTCCTTCTTTATGTAATAATTGGTATCAGAGCAAGGTGTTGACGAATTTCTTCAACATGTCCGGGACATCTTATGCGAAGTTGATATGGTGAAGTTTGACGGAACCGGGAATTTCGAATTATGGCAGAGGAGGGTCAACAACTTATTGGTGCAACAAGACATTGTGAAGGCACTAGGAGAAAGGAAACCGGAAAGCATGGAGTGGTCGAATTGGGAAGGACTAAGGCGATGGCAACAATCAGACTTTGTCTTATGGATGATGTAATGTACCATGTCATGGACCGGTGGCAATTTGGCAAAAGATGGAAAGTTGATACATGTCAAAGTCATTAACAAACAAACAATATCTCAAGCAAAAGTTATACGGACTGATGAGAGAGAGAACCGATCTGGGCCAACATATCAACTTATTCAACCAAATCGTGAGCAATTTGAAGCAAGTAGTCGTGAAGATTGAGGATGAAGAAAAGGTGTTGATGTTTCTAAA
>JBBPFP011244417.1:0-10569 GCA_037974795.1 Kaempferia galanga
TAATAATTTTGTTTAAAAAATCGTTTAAATTTTTTTGTGTTTCTTTAATAAATTAATTGGGTTGGATGACTATAATTTTGAGTGACAAACAAGTAATGAGTTAGCGGTTTCGTGCTCACTAAACATCATCATCTAGTTATTAATAATCAAAATCATCTAAGAATACTTTTAATATTATTATGTAGTTGTGGGGACCGAAAGCATTTTAACTTATAAACATAGTCATTTGTCACGTTTCCGCCCAGCTTAATCGTGGTTTACTCCCTCTGAAATCCTATGGGGTCGGGTTCAGGAGGCCACTGAGATGGCGATTCCACCTTTTACCCCAATAGTCATTTGCCACGTTACACACCTTTTCGGCATACGTCCCCATCTCCTTCTTCCACACATGGAAATAAAAATTAACAAAAGATAAATTAATTTAATCAGTAGCCTTTATTAAGAAAAGGATTGTTTTTCAAAAAAAAACCAAAAACAAAAAACAGAGCACCCTTAAAAGAATGCTACATTTTTTAAAATATTTTTATTTTGGCAATATTATGTTGTATTTGTAGCTATAGCTAAAGCAATAATAATGTAGCAGTTTTAATTAATCAAAAATAATTCTAATTGAGTAATTTTTAAAAATATAATAGTATTATATATATATATATATTATTTTTAAAATTTGAATAATTTTTATTATATATTATAAAAATTTTTATTTAATATAAATAAATCATACTGTTTAAATACTTTTAAATAGAATATTTTTTACGTTACTTCTTATTAAAAGGGGGAAAATAATACAGGTAATAAGAAATATAGCATCTACCAATACCGAAACAGATCGATCCCTGTGACATCCCCAAACCACTTCACGCGCTTCCCAAGTAATCTCCACCGTCCATTTACTCTCCCGTTTCAGTTCTCCCTCCGTGTCAACCCTCCATTCCCGATAACTCTCCCCAATGAAGACCTGCACCATGCTGCTTCTCCAGGCCGCTGCTCCTCCTCCTCTCGCTCTTCTTTCCTCCCCGCCGTCGCTTCCAGCCACCCGATCTGGAGGCCGACCGCTTCTTCGGACCCGTTTGAGGCTTCCGAGGAAGAAGGCTCTTGGTGGGTCGGTTGTGGCGTGGCTAGCGAAGGGCAAACCATCGCCGGTGTCATTTTCTAGCCATTCGAGGAGATCACGGTCAAAATGGACTCTCTGGTGCCGATCGCCAATGGACACTCCTTCGCTCGCCAGAAATACGCCGACTACTGCGAGGCCTCCATCAACTTTCGGATCAAGTATCCTCTTCCCCAACTTCTCCATCTTTTTTCGGTTATTATTACTGATTAACTTTATTCCTCCTGATCTTATAATCCCTTTACTTGTGAACAAAACTGATGTTAATTCGATTTCTAATTGATATCTTCTGTTTACTGTGATGCTGTTGATTTAGAAACAAATTAAAATAGGCGGATTTGTTTCACCATATTTGCAATGTTACTGTGATTCCTTATCGGCATATCATAATATTGCAGTTTCAATATCCTTTCTTAACTTATTGCAATGTTCTATTGATATCAATTCCATTTTATGATTATTCTCTTTGTTTCAGTGTGGAATACAATGTTTCCTATGTGTACCATTCCCTGTTCGCCTACTTTGATAGGGACAATGTGGCACTAAAAGGCATAGCCAAGTGAATCTCTGAGAAATCTCAATATGTTAATTCATCCATTCCATTATTTAGGGTTTATAACAGTGAGTTACTTGTGCTACCAATTAATTATCCAGGTTTTTTAAGGAATCCAGCGAAGAGGAAAGGGATCATGCTGAGAAGCTAATGTAGTATCAGGTACGCACACTCATCTTCACAACCTCCAATCTTGTTTTATGTCTTTTTCTTTACTTTTCTTTACGTAAACAATCAATGTAAAAGCATCTGCGTCATCAGAATAGAAGTGGAGGAAAAGTATAGCTTCTCCCAATCATCACACCTTTGACCGAGTTTGATCATCCAGAGCAAGGCGATGCACTCTACGGTAAGTTGAAAAGTACTCTTCACCGCAAAACTCTGTTTGTTTCAGCAATGGAATTAGCTCTATCTCTTGAGAAGCTGACAAATGAGAAGCTGCTAAGTCTGCCCAGTGCAAGTGTTCTTGTCTTCTTGACTGACCTGACTTCGAACTGGTTCTCCATTCTAAAATTCGGATAAACAGGTAGCTGAAAAATGCAACGATCCCCAGACGGTGGACTTAGTCGAGAGCGAGTTCCTCGAAGATCAGGTGATTGTGATCGAGCATGTGTAAGCAGGAAAACACCACGTATCTGACAAGGTCTTTGTTGTTCTTCTTAATTTTTCAAGGCGGAAGCGATCAAAAAGGTAGCTGAGTATGTTGCTCAACTGAGAAGAGTGGGGAAAGGGCATGGCGAGACTCGACAAGATCATGCTGATTTCTACAGTTCTTTATAATCATGGATGTATCTGCATTTTGATCAGAAGTTGCTGCATGATGGAGGTGCTGCATGAACTCCGAGCCTTTGTTCTTCGTATGGTGACTAGCTCATCTTTCAATGAGATGAAATTTGTGTGATGTGAATAAGAATTGCAAGTAGAAATCATGTACTGCCTCATGTACTAGCTCTGATAGTGAGGACTCTGAGTCTAAGCTTCGTCCAATTAACTGAGGCTCAAAATTTGAGTCATGCCAGGTCAGATCGAACCTTGTACAAGAGTCAGGCCAGGTGAAGGCAGCTTAACTCGTGGGCTGGGCCAAGTACGGCTCGTCCAGGGCCGTGCTGAGCCCAACACGAATGTCAGGTCAATATTTTTTTAAAAAAATATAGAGTAGAGCTGTAAATAAACTGAATATTTATAAATAAGTTTAGTGTGCCAGCTGATATGAGTTTTTTAATATTCATTTAATATAAAAAAAATCAAATTTGAACATGACTAGGTTTACAACCCTATCCCAACTACTCAGCAAAACCGGCACGTGTCCTATTTACCTAAGCATGGCACACGTATCCTGCCCAAGCTGCCACCTTCTCCGGGGCCATCCACCTGTCGCCTCTTCCCTTCTTTAATAATCGCATCGGCTGCATCTGCACCTCCGTCAACTTCGTTCTGTCGATCGAAGTAAGCGCAGCAGCAGGCAAATCGGAGTCCGGTTACTTGATCAGTGCTTGTCTATCGTCGTCGTCATGGCGCAGGAGACGCTGAGGCTGGCATCGTCGGCGATCGGCCACGAGGGCCGTCTGCCGCGCAAGTACACCGGTGACGGCCAGGGCGCCGTCAAGGACGTGTCGCCGCCTCTGGAGTGGTACGGCGTCCCGGAGGCGGCGCGCTCGCTGGCCCTCGTGGTGGAGGACGTCGACGCGCCGGCCGACGCCGACAGCCCCGTCGTCCCGTGGACGCACTGGGTCGTCGTCAACATCCCCCCGACGGTGCGCGGCCTCCCCGAGGGCTTCTCCGGCAAGGAGGAGACCGCCGGCCCCGAGCACGCCGGCATCAAGGAGGGGCACAACGACTGGAAGGTCCCCGGCTGGCGCGGCCCGAAGCCACCCACCTCCGGCCACCGCATCTCCTTCAAGCTCTACGCCCTCGATCAACCCCTGCATCTCGGCAACAAGGTCAAAAAAACACTATTTAATACTAAAATTGCACGTAAAAACGTGAAGGAAAAAAATCTAAATTAAACCTTTGACGAACAGGTGACGAAGGAAAAGCTTCAGGATTCCATGGAAGGGCATGTGGTTGGAGAAGCAGAACTGATAGCCATCTTTTAATTCCCCGTCGCTGCAATCGCCATCTTGTTTAACTTCGTGTTCTTGTGTCCTGAACAAAAATAAGTACTCAAATGTTCTTGATGGCTCATCGGCTATCTTTGGAATCAATGAAAGCTTGCATCAATAAATTATGATTGTTAAAAGTGTTTGATCGATAATAGAGGTCTACAATAAGGTCCATGATTCATCCACACAAAACAAGTAAACAACAACGAATCACTAGGCTCGTTGAATTTGCATCATCCTTCTCCTCTTGCTCGAGAACTCACTCGGCACGTCCTTATTCTTGGAAGCGATCGCGTCCAGTGCTCGTCTCAGAGACTCCATGAAGGAGCTCAAGCAAGCAGTCTCCTTCCTCTCCTCCAGGCACAGCAAGAACGCGGCGTGGGTTCGGCCCCCTAACGACACCACTTCAGCCGTGATCGTTCTCAGCCTCAGCCTCTGAAACGCTTCGGCGAGTTGGGCAAACAGGTCCGGGCTGTCTTCACAGCAAACGGAAGCCTTCATGTAGAGATCGTCGTCGTCGTCGTGGCGGCTGATGCTGCATTCCACCACGCTGACTTCGTTCACTTCCTTTGGGACTCTGGAGACTTGGCTGATGTCAGTTACCTTCCTCTTCAGCTCCTTCACTTGATCTATGACTCTCCCAAGAAGGCATGCCTTGTCCATCTAAAACCACACAAAGTTCACTTGTTTGAGATATGCAAATTTCATGAATGGAGCAATAGAATGAAATTTAGATCTAGCATCAGTTCTTCAATATCAAATGCATTTATTTATTAACAGTATATGTGCAATTTCTATTTTTTTTCTTTTTTATGAAGAACTTAAAAAGTCACTTGTGGATTTTACATTTAGTCACAACTACTTTCTCCACCGAGTAAAAAAATGCAAGCGACAAAGTGGAAATTTTGCTTTCTCAAGATTTAGTAGGAAACACAAAAAGAGAGGGAAGAAAGATTCACCTTGGCAGAGTTGGGAACCAAGCGTCTGAGAGTGGAAAAATGAGTATTGATCCTCTCCCTGCGCCTCTTCTCGGCCTCCTTGTGGATCCTCAAGGCCACCAACTTCTCGGCCGTCGTCGGTGGTGGCTGAGGCAGCGGCAGCGGCCGCAGGGGATGTGGAGGGAGCGGTGGCGGCCCTTGGAGGAGCACAGGGCCACCGGAAGAAGAGGAGAAGCTGCAGCCTTGTTCCTCCATGGCAATCTGTTGTTATCTCTCAAGTCAATGCTGGCTCTAGTAACACCATTCCAAGTCCAAAAGGTGCAGCAGAGGGGAGTGGAATTTTTGATGTACTGCTGAAACTGATGGGTCCTCTGTAACATAACAAAGGATGCAATGCTCCAACTGCCCACTGCCAAAAGGACTGGTTGCTTTGTCAGTATACGGCAGTGATTCTAGAAAAATGATTTCTTTCATCATTGGTCCATTTGATTCTAAAATCAGAATTTTGTTATCTTTTTAAAAATGCTTTAGAGGTATACTAAGGTGCACACTTAAGTCATAAAAATGCAAAATTTATGAGAATATATATATATTTATTTATTTGGCTAAATTGTACTTTTATCCTGACAGAGTATACCGAATGAGGGAGTTGGAAAAGACTGACATGGGAGTTATGAAGCTTCACTATGAGACTTGATGCTGTTATCCTTCATCTCCAACAATGTCTTTGCTGCTCATTCTATACCTGCTACGGACAGGATTAGTAAAAATTTGTTGAAATCTAACAAAATGTTCTTAGGATTAATAACCTTGTAAGATTAATTACACAAGGAAATGTGTTTGAGTGAGAGTTCACCAGAACTTACCTTACTAAGAAGAATTAGGCATGTGAAAGATTCTTGTTTATAATTTTCAGCATAATAACAGCCTTTAATACTACACAATGCCAGATCATGACCTAAAACAGCACCACAAAATGTTAACAACTAAGTCTAGCAACAAATATAGTCGTCACTTAGAAATATGAACAAACTTTGAATCAATCATAGTCAAGCAACAACAATAGCTCTTCGTTTTTACTCTCATTAGAATCAACAACGTAAAGTAGCACTATGTTGATCTGGGTAACTACAACCACTTCCCTCAAATTTCGGCTGCTTTCAATTTACAAGATAGATGATATTCTGATTATGCCCCATGAAAACAATAAGATCAATAACCAACAGGGTCATTGCTTATTCCATAAAGGAATGCTACATGCTATGTTTTAAGGAAAATAAATTGTCAATTGATGATGATTTTTGAGGGAAGAAGAACTCCTGGTGCATGCTCCTCGACAAGTGCATCCTCACAAACTAGTTTAAGAATGTTATTACTTGATTGGCTGTTCTTGTGCTTCATCTTCCTGAAGCTCCCGCCAAGAACCTGCTCAAACCAATTATCTAACGGTCCTCGATCTTCTGATGACCAAGCGACTGCAAGTAGCAGCTCCATGACCTTTCGATCAATCTCCAGCAAAGAGTCTGAACCAAGAGTGCTTCGAAGGATTCTGTTGATACCTTCCAAGATATTATTGGCAAGGGCATCAAAATCAAAAACCGTAAAGTTGACTGTCGCATCAACTTGGTCGCAGAATTCTTTGATCCATGGCTCTGAGTTGTCAGATGTATAATTTTCTTTAAGACTAGAAGAATCATTATGATCATCTTCTGTCTCAACCTCTTCAATAGGCATATTCAAATCTAGGAAGCCCTTGGGCATTGTGTGTGTCCTTTTGCTGGACATGGACTTTCCGTAGCTCCTATCACAGTCATCAGACAAATCCACTTTGCGTTTACTTGAAGAAGATGATTGCAAATATACTTGACTTGTACTGCATTTTTGGATAGAAATAAATGAGACTGCACTAGATTTTGGACTACAGCTATTAGTCTCCCGACAAGCTTCTAAGCAAATCTTCATCTGCCAACACTGAGCTGCCAGAATAGTCTCCTCGCAGAAACTACTGTAATCTCCTCCCTGAGCTAAGTTTTTGTCCATGGTTCTGCCCCAAGTCAGGATAAATATAGCATTGTTTATGCTAAATTGCCTTCCATGAGAATCAGGAAATTTTCCAGTATGGATGGCCTGAGATAAGCTTTGCTGAACAAGAAAGTCTGCTTTATCTACATTTTCAAGGAAAACAACAGAATATGATCTCTTGCTTAGCCCTTCAGCAATAAGATCAACATTCAATTTTCCTCTGAATTGAACGTTTTTTTCAGTTACCTCTTGTTGAGCACATATGCTACTGGGTCGAGCAATACCATCCTCATAACTTAGATCAATGCAAATAAGGTTATCTTTGCTTCCATGTATTAATTCTGATAGAGCTACTGCTACTCTCTTCTTACCCATCTTATCTGGACCATGAAAATTAAGCCAAACATCCCTTCGCAGTCTACCACGACGCCTTTCATCAAGTTTACAACGGAATATGGCTTGGCTAATAGCAATAACTGCTTCTTCTTGTCGGCCAACTTTATCAATGAGACTTTTACAAAATGATTTGTAGCTACTCAGCTCAATATTTTGCATTATACTGGATGAGACTAACAAAGGGGATTTGTCATAAGAAGAAACACAGTCATTTGAAACTTGTGAAATTGAGTGGATTGGATTGATTGGGTGCACACTCTTTGCCTGGTAATCTTTAATGCTAGAGCAGGAAAATGCTGCAACAGGAACATCTGATACATTTCTTTTGGCATTATCAATTGAGGGTAAGCAACTTGAAATTTTCTCCACATGACTTTTTTGAACTTCCTTAGCAGGTTTTTCCTCCTTTGAAAGAGGCTCAGGAAGGTTACCCAAAACCAAATTTGTTGCAACTGATGTCATAGAGGAAGGGGAAGCATGCTCATCACCTTGGTGATAGGGGAGATCCACTCTCTGAAGCTGTTCACTTTTTGAAAGTCTGACCTGGTGTTTTGATAATAGATCATTTTTTCTTGATTCCGCGACTAAAGGCAATGAGATACTCTGGCTAGCCGTGGTGACTGTCTGAGTGCCTACTGAGATAGATAGTGAATTGCCAAGTGTTTGAGAGCCTTCAGGTTTTTCAGTAACCTTATTGGAGGCTCGATTTTTGTAAGAAATACTAGAAGTATAAGTGGTACAAGGAATTTCAGGGTAATTGACAGTTTTTCTTGTATGGCAATTATGGAGTTGCCGGCACACTTCATTCCACTTGTTTTTCAATTCCATACTTTTAGCATTCAATAAACCATTATCGTCTTTAGCCTGCAGTTTATAAAATCACATGATATGAATCCAAAAAACAAACCAACATAAGAAGATTACCCAAAAATATTATGTTTGGCTTTGTTTTGAGCTTAATGTGACAAAGCCATGTCATGACACATGGTGATTCAATGAGATTACTGAATCAGTTATTGAGGTAAACTAAGAGATTTTCTTAATTGCTTAGTACAGCGAATAGACATGAATATTACTAGAAAACGTACCTGCGCTGCATTATATTCATTGTTCAAGCCGGTTGTGTTGGCTTTCTGAAGCCAAAACGGCAAGGTATCTTTTTTCTTTTCACAAACTGAAGATGATTGTCCCTTGAGAAAAATGGAAAGTTCTTCTTCATACTTATCATTACAAAGTTCACAGCGGGATGCTGGTGGAGAAACACTGCTGCCAATGTCTTTAGACTCACATGCTGTAGGGAAAAAGCCTCCAAACGGAACAAATGATTCCATCATGCTGTAACATAATGCAGCATGGTTGAGATTCTAAGAACATAATTTTTCATAAGCTATATCATAGTGAAATTTCACCTCAACAAAGTTTCCAACAAAGAAAATCGTTAAACATCACCATAAGACAACTAAAACAAGGATCATACCCCAATTTAAGATCCAACTCATAGTGCTTCAACGCATTCCTAAACTAGAAGTTTGTTGTTGAGACATTGTATAGCAAAAGATAAATTGATCTATTCCAAAACTAATAGATAGATCCATCAGACTAGGAGACCACAGATACCGGGGGAACATGGTCCTAGTACTCAAAACAGATGGAAAACCTAATATTTATTCAGAAATTGAGATAGTAGACAAGGGCCTTTACTTCTCTGCAAATATAAGTGACAGTATGATATCATATACCTTTGATTACACCATATTGGTGACAAAACCCAAACAAGTGATGGTTTCTTTATTGCCTCAGGATATTTGGTACAATCTAACAAAGCAAAATGAAAGTCAGGTAAAACCTAAGGGCATAAAAAGAGGCTTTTGTAAAAGAGTAACAGTTTCTGTGGAAAGGATATCCAGATGAGACAGGGAACTTAATATCAAAGTTTTCATATAGTATTTCACTTTGAAAGTCAATAAGTATCTTGAAATTAAAAGGACAAAAAGGTTATACTGCTACACTCAAACCTTCACAACAATTTACTCAACAAGTTAAATTTTAGTGGATGGTAAAATTTGTGCCAGTTACAAGAACTTGATAGCCAACAGGCATGCTAAGCAAAAAAGCTATAAATCACTAGAAAGGTAAACTTCAAATGTCGTCCAATGCTTAATTTTCACATATTGAGTATGAGAAACTCTGATGTTCACTGAAAGCACAGAGCATAATGAAAGGTCGGCTAAGCAGAAGAAGGCTCAGCTAGCAGAATGACCTCATCGCCATCATATAAGAATTTTAACGAAAATAACAGTTTCACAGAGATAGATCAAAATGATAAGTTCTAATTCACGTACCTGGGAGGTCTAGGAAGTGATGAACCCATCCCACTTCTCACTGAAGTGATTGGCAAAAGCTGCAAATTCCAATCTTTATCCAACAATGGATGCCTTGACAGGAACTTCATGTATGTTTCATATGTCGCAGACCAAGCCATCACCCACAGCCTACCTTGGTAAACCTCGAGCAACCTTGTGAGCTCAGAGACCAAACACCTTTCGTGCTCGTCACATTCAGCTTTACATTCCACCATCTCCTTCAAATCTCCTATATTCACCACCACTCCAGGCATCGCCGCTTCCTTTTCCAACTCCATCAGTCTAGCATCCACGGCAGACAACTCACAGTGGCCAGTGTTGAGCTCAGCCACCAACTTCTCAATGCTAAGGAGTTCGATTCCACGAATTTTCAGAGGCAAGATCGCCCAATTTTTCCGCTCAACGGCCTGGGCGAAGTCTCTGGCTGCCTCAGCGGCCCCAACACCTATGAGCATCGGGTTCGTTGCGCCTCCTTTCCGAGATAGAATATCTCCAATCCTGCGACAGTTCTCGTCGCCGCCGTCGGAACAAAGCTGACCGGCCTCAGGGGCAAAGGGAAAAGAGATCCTCTTCGGAGTGACCGGCGCCTCAAATCCATCACCAGCCGAGAAATTGCACAAGAACAACGGCGCACACTTGGCGGCCTGAGGGAATCGGAGGATGGTCGGCGGGGGACGGAGGATGGCAAACTTAACGTCCACGCTCCGGAATCCCGCGTCGCCGAAAACCCGACTAACAATAGGATCATCCAAGATCGCAAGAACCATCTGCTGCATCTCCACCTTCACACCGGAGAAGGTTGACACGACACCGGTGGCGGCGTTCTGCTGCTGCTGCTGCTGGTACAGATGGAAACTCTCAGGATTCCGCCTCTGGTTCGCCTGAGACCTCTTTATAGCCGCCATAAGCGAGTTCGACACCGGCGGCTCATCCCCGCCCCCCTCCCTTTGACCCCCAGACGACGAAGGCAGCCGGTCGAGCGCCATCCCGAAGCATCGCTCGAGCGCCCTGAGCTGCATCCTAGGCGAGTACGCGACGCTACGCACGCGCAACAGCGCGTCGCGCAGTATCGAAGAAGAAGCAG